>JAAXNX010000625.1:0-25669 GCA_036491905.1 Folsomia manolachei | reverse complement strand
TACGTGTTGATGGTAGCTGATGATGAGCATCTGTAAGCATGTGTGCTGTGCTAATTTGGGTGAAGATTTTAAAATTACGAACAAGTAATGTCGGTGGCTGATTGAGTTTTGATTTGTATAGATTTTTTACCAAGTGTTTGAGAAACAATCTCATCAACCCATGTAGGCTAGCTTCGTGATTCCAATTCCACGAGGAACCTAACAGAACAGTGGCGATTCAAAAGAGAATATGCGGGTCAATGCGTTTCTAAAGCTCGTGGCTTCTCTTGTTTCTATTTCTATTTATTTGTTCCTGCTACACATTTAGTGAGCATTTAAAACTGAAATATATAAAGGGATTGAGAACGGCAGCTTTTCAAGCAATTGCCTACTCTAACGGCTGGTTATTGCCAAATACAGTCCCGGAAAGTACGTGACTATTTAACCGATTTCACCCGGTTGAGCTCAGAAATTACATAAAAATTGAACAAGATTTCCGAAACGTGATTTTTTGGGAAGAGGGAATATATCTGTTGTATTAGCTACACCCTGCTGGACATCCTCATTCAAGAACTGAATATTTTATTTCATGAAACATAATACCTCGCATGTGATGCATCTGTCTGTTTCTTCATCTTCACTCAGGTCCAAGCCTTCAACATGATGCAAACTGGGTTATGGAACTCCACCTTCAAACATTCTGAAGCTACTCCTTAGATCTGTTCTTGATCAGTTTATTTTTGTTTGCATTCTCCGTATGTCTAGGCGTAGACTTTCAAACCAGATGCATATTAAGCGTCAATGAGATGAGATGTAACAGACGTGCACCGGGCAACCGAAAAATCAGACATTGTCAGTCTAAGCGAAATTTAAGAAGTACCCTTCCCTAGGATGACTCGAGTGTTTGAAACTTGAAACATGCACCTTGATACCTCGTTGCGTGTGTAGAATAGTACAAGACACACGCACAGGACACTATAAGTTACTAGCCCTTCTTAAACATCTACGGCAATCCTTTAAAAATAAGTCAGAGACTTGTATGCAGATGAATGTCCCTGGCTGTGATGTGACTTGAGGAGCCTTTGAATTTCAATGTAACATCTGCTGACACGAATTCAACTCTTCAACCCTGTCTTGCATATTTATAACTTTCTTGCCCAACTCTAAAGAACTCTCCAGCAAAAGGGTATTTAACAGAAAGAAAAGAAGATAATCACAGACTTCTTTTTCTTTTCCAAACTTTTTGAGCCACTCATTTGTGCTGAAGTTTAACTTTCAACCCGACCACGTAGTTTCCATTTTAACATCTTGTACTGGTTTATAATGTTTCCAAGTTTCACATATGAAATAAGTTTCTATACAATTGACATTTACATAAGTCGGGCTGAAAGGGGTTTGTGTTTGTTTATGTTCCGAGTCACATAAATTATCAAACTGCAAGTTTGGAATCCAGTTTAAGCAATTTTCTAACTTGGTAATAATTCTGGAAATTGCTCTGTACAAGAAACTCAAAGTACCACATGCACATGCCATTCAACGACTTGACTTTGGTAGATGTAAAACTAAGCAGACAAACATTTTAAATGTTGCATGTTGATTGTTTTTACGCCATTCCATTAAATTTTTTTGCTGTCATATGCCCATGGACTTTGTCCATTCATGCTGCGAACCATAAAAATTAAGCAATGAAACTTTCATTCTTTCTTAATTTCCAAGCTTGCAATCATATTTTGAATTGCATGTCAAGCAAAAACCAATGTAGCAAGTGAATTAATTGAATTAGTAGAAAAGGGAACTAGCTTTCGATTTCAATCACGAAATAAATTTGCTTCAACTTATTCCCTTAATTTAAATTCAATTCAAGAAGACCAGGAGTGTTTATGAAAAGGTCATGCAAAGTTAATATTGAAGTTAAAAGTCGTAAGGATTTGCCAGAATAAGAGGAAAAAAACTGAATGAAATGGGGATGGGAAGGTGAAATATGAAATGATTCACACGGTGCAACACAATACAATTACGGATGGGTGCCGTAATTCCTTTACATGCATGTGGACTTGATTTCCTGTCTAAATCTAAATGAAATAGTCTTCAACATCCCTGATTTTTCTTTTGTTTGAGAATCATGGGAAGTCGCCCAAAAACAAAATTATAACAAATATAATTCTTGACATTTTTGACGAAATTTACAAAAGCAGTAACAAAACCACTATTATCTAGCAAATGGACCATGAAGAAGTTTATGGCGCATCAATTGGTGTTGAGTCCAGCTATTCCGTAGTTGTAATCATAATATAAGACTCTAGTACCAAGCATTAGAATTAAGCCTTCAGATTTGCTATTTATTTTTAATAATTGCTTCGATAACAATTTTGGAGAGGGCTGAAAACAAAAGATTATTTGATGACCACGCGAATGACGATCAGTAAATGTTCAACTCAAGCTTAATTGTTATTGCATAATTTCATTCTCTGGCGCAAGTTGGTAGTCAAAATAATTGAGAATTGCATCATTACCTTGAGGAGGAAACATCTTTTTTTCCTTAATTTGATTTTGGGCTGTCTACTGGTTTATTCAGTTAAGTGAGGTAGTTGAATTGTTTTATGCTCTGGTAATAATCAACAAATTTAAACAACGCAATTTGTCATTGTCCACTATCCAGTAGTATGCTACAAGATAAATAAACGTCTACATGCACTACGAAGTTTATTTTGCATTTAAGACTTTCTTTTTCATTACAAAGTGAAAGTATCTGTCACTGTTTGTCAAGTTCGGTTTACTTTGAGTCGGAATTTTAGTCGTGGTTTGAAATTTTACGATATTTAAAAACGTCCCAATGAACATTCGTAATCAGTCAATAATACATCGGAATGTAGAGTTAATTCTTTGCCAGTAACTTCTACAAGCATCGACAGTTCGCCTATCCAATGGATAGTATCCACCTACAATTTGTAGGCTACAACGTTAAAACGGCTACAAGGTTTCAAAATCTTCTTATTTTCGTATTAGGTTACAAAATCCGATAAATATTTTTAAGGAATAAGTGTAATATAGGTTATTATGGTGAGTGATTTCATATGTGTGCACATTTCGAGATGAAGGAAATTATGTTTTTATTTCACCGACAAAAATTTCGGCACGTTTATCACATTGATCTCATTTCTTTCATCCCGTTACGTCATTGATCCGTAAAACTTAGAAAGAGTGGGCCGTGACTTTGAGAGCATAATTATTTTAACAATTGGTTAAATATTGAGGCATGTATTTCATCAGTCCTCTTTACTTTATTTGTGTGCAAATTATGGCATTTTCATGAACCTTTCATTAAAATTAAGATTGTTCAAGAAATATTTCCGTTTTTATTCCTGGTTGAATCCTTTACCATTCCAAACTTCTGTCTGTTACTGAGGGGAGAACAGTATGATGCTTGTTATTAATGGTTTATGGCTTTACGGTAAATGGCTTGGTGGCAATTAATTTCATATTTTATTCCGCTAAGTCGGGATAATAATGCATGGTGAAATGGATTCCATCCATGTACAAATTGACTTATAGCAGTATTCAAAAGATTGTTGGTCATTGTTTCTGTTAATACATATAGGGACTCAATACTTGTAATAATGAACATGTCGAATGCATTTTACTTTTGTGTCTATTATCTAACAATAAATTTTAATTGTGCAGATGTAACACTAAAGGATAGCATTATGATGCCACAACCATCACTCCCACCGAATATCAAGATCAAATGGACTGGAAAGTTCGGAGGCGTGGGAATCAGTTTACTGGTGTTTGGTCTAATATTCGCTTACTGCGAATCCCACTCACACGATGTAAAACTAGGTAAAAAGTTGCGATATTGAAACACTCATGTATTTGGCATGCTTATTATAAAATAAAATAAAATAATCCGGGAATGGATGCAGGCGTGTTGTTGGATCTCCATGAACCAATTGTGGCAGTTGACCGGAAAGAAGCAACTTGTGGCTCGCTGAATGTTCACTCTTATCAAAAACTAAAAGCAATTGAATGGGCGGTGGAAACCATCAATAACAAGTCATGGCCTGGGGAATTTTCCTTGGGTGAGGAGGAAATTAGCGAATTTGAAAGATGCTGAGCACACATAATTCAAAATGCATTAATCGTCTTAAATTTGTAACTCGAATTTAGGCGTTCTTGTCCACGATATATATTGTACACGCGGAGAAAGTGGAATCCCTTCCACTGAGCCAACTTCCATTCTAAATTGGTCCAAGGATAACCCAGAAACTCCACTGATTGGTAGTTACCTGTATTTTTATTCTCATTGCCAATCATGTGCAGGGAATGAAAGAGAAATTTCTAATTTCACGTTTTTTAAATCATGCATAGGAGCGATCGTGATTGGGAGTCTGAGCAATGAGCGAATTATTGACAGCTCCTTGAAAAATCTGAACAATGAAAACATTTCTGCAATTGTCACATCTGCCAGAGCGTCTGATCTGAATCTGTCAAATCATTCAAACGTCTTCACGACGGCACCCGACCTTTCCAGTGTCGCTGAGGTAAATCCCAATTAAAAATTGACACGCAGGATTTACACGTTAATGATGATCGGGTATGAAAAATTGCATTACTTTAATTTTAGGGAATCCTAGCACTGATTAATCAGTTGGGAGCATCCAATGTGGCAATTATTTCTTCAAGTTCTCAAGCCATTAAGAAATTTCAACGGTTGTCGACTCCACTATCAATCAATTCTAAGAATGCGTTGCTCATTCCAAAATATAAACTACCCTCTTTGATGGACATTGTCAATTTTTTAGAAGGGCAAGCGGTAAGTTAGTTTTTGTCATAGTTCTATGTAAAGTAAAAATTTGGTTTAACTTTCGGAAACTTGACTGTGTTATCTTTCAATGCTTATTAGAGCAATGTTCAAAGCGTAGTCATGCTTCTGGAATCCAGCGAACTGGAAAACTTGATTAGTGATGAGAATGTCCAAGCTGTAGAAAAATTTCAAAAACTGGTCGGACAAAAATCTTGGATTCTTGGGAATGTGGGAATGGACAACGAACTTGTGAAATGATTGGAGCTCAAAGTTTCAAGTTAATTTGCTTGTTATGCAGCCACGTACCTCCATAAATTCAGATTTTCATTCCTACTTTGTGGATAAACTTATGGTATGAGTAATTGCATTGATCCAATTTATTACCCTAATTATGAAGCCTATCCCATTCCCATATATCTACGTACAACCCTTGATATACAAGGATTAATAAAAAAAATTAGCCCATGAATTGAACTTAAATTCACAGGCAGCAACGGCAGGTAACGGGGACAAGGACGCAGTTCAATATGTGGAGTCCATGTACCACTGTCAGGATTCTAAAACACACAAGAAACGTTCCAATAACCCATTGATACCAGAATGCAGTGAACTAAGTAGATCCTCGCTCTTGAAGAAGTTGCACCCAGAGGCGGATGTAAGCTATTCTTGTGAATGTAGATATAATAATTGATTAAGTAAGAGTAAGTAAAAGTGATATCAGTGATTATGCAATCAGAAGTTCCCACGCTATAATTTTGTTTGGCAGCTTATTAAATTTTATTTTGCAAATACCCTTCACAAAAGGATAGCATGGTATTGTGAACAAACACTTCAAATTAAGTAAATATTGCAAATTGCGTAAAATATGTATCACACCTTACTCATGTTTTTATCTCTACACTTTTCGGTTTCTGTTTCCGGTTGGCATTTCCCCTAAAAATATGTATGTGGCTTAATTGTAGATCGGGTTCATCATGAATGCGGTATCTACATTCTCGGCTGCACTGAGACTTGCCCAGTTGTCCTGCAACAATGATACAGTAACAGCTTGTAATAACTCCACCCACCTACCTACCGAAGTGCTTGGTGCCCTTAGAAGCCTAAATATACCTGCGAAAGATATAGAAGAACAAGATCTGGACGCGCCTGCATCAGAATCTGAGTCCACCGTGTCCAGTAGCCACGAGATTGAGGGCACTCAAAGACGGATCAACTACCACGGAAAGCTAATTAGTCGAAAATATGACTTGCTTCTGTGTCGGGCAAATGGAAAATTGTCAAAGGTATGACGACATCATGATGTTAAATTAATTTAAAAATGGACTGTTTCTCAATTTTTGTAACTTTGCTTTTTGCTCACAGATTGGGCAGTATTCCCATGATGACGGTCTTGTCTTGGATGTTATGGTCGGGGTCAAGCTGGAAGGAGGAACAAGTATGCAGGACAGTGGGACTGATAATATGGATGATCCGGACAATAGAAATACTAAGAGAACCAGTGTACGGAAAGGAAAGACGGCAAAAGATTTCAAAAGCAGTAGACAAGATCAACAATATTTCAGAGAAAGGAGCGATGGAGCAGTTAACATTCAGAGGATGATGTCCCCACCAGAATTATACATTTCACGGATGTGGTAAAGGCCTATTACGAATTTCAAAGAAAATTGATGTCCATCATAATATATGGAAGTTCAATATTATTGCATTACTTAATATAGGGCCATGATTGCCACCGCATCAGCAATTACTGGGGTCTTCATTGCATTGTACATGTTGGTCTACGTATTACAAAGGATGTGCGATGGCACTCTGAAGTAAGTTTGGCAAGAAGATGAAAACGTCTGTCTGTACCTAATATACAAAATTATTTTATTTTTGGAATTTCGTGTAGAGGGAACCAAATCCTGGGAATCCTTCTCCTTTTGGGAATAATCATGATGTACGCAAGTGTCGTTCTATTTGTGCTGCCTCCAGGGAATTTATTATGCAGCTTTAAAGTGTTTTTGCCATCCATTGCAACCGCGACTTGTTTTGGAATACTGATGCTCAAAGCCATGCAACTTCGGTCCTTGGTATCTTTGGGGTTGGGGGGTCGTGTTCCAGCGTTCAACCAGTTTATCACTCTCGTCTTCATTGTTGCGGTTCAGGTGGCGGTGAACATTCAATGGTTTCTTGGTCCACATCAGCAATTCTCGAACAAAGGGTTGGAAATATCATCCAGTTCACTTGTGAGGCAACCCTTGTTCCAAGACTGCTTCTACTCCCACCACTCCTTTTTGTATCTTCACTCTTACCTTGGAATTCTGATGTTAGTGGTTTTCCTTTATGGACTCTCTGTCCTTAAAATCCGGCGGAATTACAACGAAGCAAAATGGGTGAGTCGTCCTGCTAATTTAGTTAACAAACAGCTATCATCCGATAATTTTGGCAGATTATAATGAACATAATTTGGTTTATACCCTTTTCAGATTACTCTAGCTTCCTGCTTGAGTCTTCCCATTGCAGTGGCTTGGACAATAATTGTCCACCTTGCACCACCAAATTTTCAAGAACCGGCAGCTTGTGCGGCATTTATTTCCACAGCCACGGTCCTCTTGTTCTCAATTTTTATCCCAAAGTTAAATACGATTAGTCAACAGAGCAAAGTTGTAAGGAAAAAGCAGCTACAGGAACAACAAAATACGTTGAAAAGTAGTGGAGCACAGGGAGGGCCTGGTTACGGGGGTTCAATTTCCACCATTTTCACAAATGTCTCGGATCGTGGAACCTTGCAGAGTCAAGTTAGTCAAAAGAGATCACCCCAACAGAATAAGAAACATCCCCACTACCATCACCACCCACCCACCTACGCCACGGCCAATATGGGTCAGCATCACAATTTATTTGTCCCTCAATGTCCTCCCTTAATATCTTCTTCAAATGGGAAATCCGTCACTTACTCTCCTCGTCTTACCACAAACTTTTACCATTCCTCTTCCAATGCAACTTCCTTGGCTCGTAGTGCATCTATGAAAACACCGTTTTTTGACTCGGATAGAGCTGCGTATCCATAAATCAAACCAAACCGAGTTGCCCGGTTGACCTAATAAAATTGGGATTTGAATAAAAACAAGCAATGCACCAGCTTCTCCACAAGTTCTCCTCTGGAGTCTTCACATGACTTGGTGTATAATTAATTTCACATTATATTACACCATACACATTGTACAGAGGGGTATTTACTGTTAATTAATGATTTTAAGGTAGTATAATTACAATTTATAACTTCATGTAACTACATTTGATAAACTGAATCCAAATATATATCACAAAATGATTTTACATCAGTATTATTTTGTTCGATCACCTTGATTCTAAAAAAATATAAAAAGTTGTCAATCACTGAGTTCAGAGATCATTGCATTTGTCGAAGGAATCTCTACAGCCACGATTATCGGGAAGATACCCGCAGTGCAAAATTGTGCTTTTTATTTTTTTGCACGTAGGTATGACCGACTGGGGCATAAAATACCTACGCGTCATCAAATAACATCAAAGGCAGTGGGTGTGTCACTCATGATTTCTGGTTGGTAGCCCAATAAGTACTGTTATCACTCATTCCATGGTATTATGTAATTATTGGATGCTTGCATTAGATGAAAAAAACAAAGAGATAATCCCGTGTTTAGGGAAACTCTCGACGAGAGTCTCTCGCTGCCTCTGCCGGGACTTGGCATCATCCATTCCGGTCTGCCTCAACATCTGCTCCTTATTTCGTCAGAGAAGACCACACCATTCAAGTAAGTTTCAAAAAAGTTACTCCACCCAAAAATCAATCCCACCCTTCAAACAATTACGGAACATGGAGAGACACAGAAATCCCTTAATTTGTCCAATTCTCCCTCTTTTAACGCCCAGTTGAAACTGGCACAGATTTCTGAGCTGTCTGCGAAAGACTGATTCTTCTTCTAGAACTTTTACTTTGTATTAATTAATTATTAATTAAATTATTATTTCACTTTCCCAAAAATATGGTGGTTTCTTATGGTTATCTTTTTCAACAAATTTCCCGTCCTACTCTAATATCCAAGGCTCGTCGTATCATTCAATCTCATCTCTCAACGATATCTTCTTCACCAACATTCTTACAGATGGAGGAAGAAGTCGCGAGTAAATTGAAGCTGGGGGAGGAGCAGAAAGGAAAAAGTCCCAAGTGCAAGAAGGACGAGGGTGGGGGTGGGGAGGAGGCAGCTGCCCCACAAAAATTTCAACTTAAAGTTCCAAAGGTAATAAAAAATTTGGAGAAGGCATTAATAATGTAGAATTACATGACATTTATTTAATGTTAACCTCTTTCCAGGGTACTCGTGACTACAGCCCACAGCAAATGAGCATTCGTGATAACGTGTTGGCGACTGTGATTCAATGCTTTAAGCGTCATGGTGCGGAAAGCATTGACACTCCCGTGTTTGAACTGAAGGAGGTACTCACGGGAAAGTATGGGGAAGATTCCAAACTTATCTATGACCTAAAGGATCAAGGTGGGGAAATTTTGAGTCTTCGCTACGATCTTACCGTTCCTTTCGCAAGATATTTGGCTATGAGCAAGATTAGGTCGATTAAGAGATACCACATTGCAAAGGTTTATCGGAGAGATAATCCATCCATGAGTAGAGGACGATTTCGGGAGTTTTACCAATGTGTGAGTAGTGACATTCTTTATTTTTCATGTAACGTATTAAATTATTATTTTTAATTACGTAATTAAAATTTGGGCAGGATTTCGACATTGCTGGTACCTATGATCCTATGCTTCCTGATGCAGAATGTGTCAAACTGGTTGAGGAAATTTTTACTGGTTTGGATCTGGGTGAATTTAAAATCAAAATTAACCACCGACAACTGTTGGATGGTGTTTTTGAGCTGTGTGGAGTGCCCACGGACAAATTCCGATCAATTTGCTCTTCTGTGGATAAGCTGGACAAATCCCCATGGGAAGAGGTTAGGAATGAAATGATCAACGAGAAAGGATTAACCCCAGAGGTTGCTGATATGATTGGACGAAAAATACAAGTTTCCGGGAAACCAACCGATGTCATAAATACTCTCAAGAATGATTCCGAATTTATGAGTAATGCAACCACTAAACAAGGATTAGAGAGCATGGAACTTATGGTCAAATACTGTCTCCTTATGGGTGTGGATGAAGCGTGTTTAAGTTTTGACTTGAGCCTTGCCCGAGGACTTGATTATTATACTGGAGTTATTTATGAAACTGTGCTAATTAGTGAGTAATCACTTTGTACTTTTTTTTCATACCTACCTTTGAAGTCGTTTACTGATAGAAACATTTTTATTTTATAGCCCGAGACAAGAAAGGAGCCGCAATTGGAGTAGGTAGCGTTGCTGGAGGTGGTCGCTATGATACTTTGGTTGGAATGTTTGACTCCAAGAAACAACAAGTACCATGCGTTGGAGTTTCTATTGGTGTAGAACGAGTTTTCAGTATTTTAGAACAACGAGCTGGGAAGAATAAAGTGAGAACAACTGAAACGCAAGTTTACGTCGCTTCCGCTCAAAAAGGGTTGGTTAATGAAAGAATCAAGCTCCTGGCTACTCTTTGGTCTGCTGGAATCAAGGCCGAACATTCCTACAAGGCAAATCCGAAATTACTTCAGCAGCTTCAATTCTGTGAAGACATGCAAATTCCTTGGGCTCTAGTTATTGGAGAAGGTGAATTGGAAAGGGGTGTTGTCAAGCTTAGGAATGTTACTTCCCGAGAAGAAGAGGACATCAAGAGAGATGAACTGGTGGCTTTATTGAAACCACGGTTATCTTAAGACAAGGCATTGTTGTAGGGTTTTTTACGCCGATCTTAAAAGGTTTAATTGAATAAAAACATTAAGCTTTACAGGATTGAGTATATTAACTCGTCATGTTTTTTTAATAATTTATATTGCGGATTTGAAATTGTTATAAACTCTATGGGCGTTACGCCCGAAAGGGTTTGCAATAAATTAATACATACATATATTAACTCGTCGGTTCTAAGCAATTTTTTTAATCATTGAATTGCAAGATGCACGACGTTGAAAAACTAGTAATATTCTCACATAGAATTGTACCTAATTCTTTTATTTACTCGGTTATTTGGAGGAATGGCTAAATGAATACATTTTCTACTAGACATTTAAGCTTAAATTTTCTAATAGTAAGAAATTTAATCGTTCAATATTAACAGGAACCACAATGAGGTCAACTCCGGTATCACAATCAGTAATATAATACTGTAGGTAGTACCAATTTCAAAACTCGTCTGCAATTTCTTCAAACTGGAATGACTTATCCGCACAACGCATTATACTATAGGTACATACATTAATGTACGAACACAATCTCATAGTTACTTCCATCCATCCATTCGAATTCATCGGAGTATGTCATCAAAAATTGCGAGCCTCTGAATATTACCCATTACTTAGTTTTATAGCGTTCCATCATTCTCTAAGCATGGCAGAACTTTGCAAATTAGTCTCACCATCGCATCCTCCGAAGCACTCAACGAATCAGCATGAAACTGCACAAGCTGAGTGTGACTCAGGTTACACAAAATACATAAAATTAGTCCAATCTGAATTGAATTGCATTGTTCACATGATACACCATTTCCCATTGTACACTATTTTTTTCCTTCTGTCGCCTCCATTTATGCATGCCAAATGCCTTGCATGGCATGACTCTATTCATTCTGCAACCCGTTGCAATGTGCAAATATTTTTCTTATTTAAGCAAGTGTGAATTTGCAAAGGTAGAATGATTATGGTGGTGGTAGCATCAGTTTAATAGACAACAGTATTGGAAAATATTCAACGATTTTGTGACGCCTTGCAAAATACATAAGTTTCTATCTTCCTACTACTCATATTTACATGCATTCATTTTTCTTAAGTCCAACTTTCATAGTATAATTTTTTAATGAACCACCCATTTACGGTTCCTCCTCCCTAGATTCAGAACCACCCCTTCATTCCGTCCAGTACGAAAACATGCGTTTTGATTTAATGCCACAAAATTCGCCCATATCACAGAATCCTTGCCATTCACCACGATCCAGACTGAATTGAATCGAAACTTGAGATACATTGAGTCACACTTTACTCCTATCTATCTATAGGGTTCATTCTCAAGTTTTAATGGGCATTACACCATGGTGTACTAGCCTTTCCCCAATGGTTAGTTATACCAGAATTTATTAACTTGCTGTAGTGGATGTGTTCCGTGCTGCTAATAAAACTGTAAAAGTCTTGGTTGACTATACTGCTTCAGGCGTTTCCATTCTATAAGACTGTAATACACGGAGATCCAATAAGTTCTTCGTACTACTTGCAAGTGTTTGCAAAGTAACACATTGAATTGAATGGCATGAAGCAGTGTTGATTGTAAAATATTGTGCCGACTTATACTTTACTTGGCTCAAGTTAAGATTTAGGATGAAGATGTGGTTTGTTACTTGCTATTATCAGAGTAGCAGAATAAGGAGAAGAGATATCATTTTTATCACTATTTCTACAATTATCACTCCTTCATCGCTCTCCCTTTGAGGCAAAGATTGAACAATGGGTTTCCATTCAATTATTAGTTGTCATTCCCATCTTTTTTAATACTTTACAAAAGGAGAGTTTGCGTTAAAATCGGAAGTGGGTTATATATGGGTGTCTATCCGTTTCCGTTTGTACGAGTAATATATTTTTCCCATGAAGGGATTCACTATACAATCCGATATCTTCTGCGACACTAATAAACCTGGGACTAGGCACTGGTATCGATTAAACAATTCTGTCGTAGTTTTACCCGTAATCGACACTCACGCTTAGCATTGACAGGACGGTGTTACTTAGGAATCTTAGGAATGAGATATAATTTGAAGGGCTACAAAAAAGAATTGAGATGTATAGTTAGAGTATTACTTAGCTAGTTGTCAATTGGAGTTGTAAAAATGTGCGAATATCTATTGTGACCTGATTGGAACTCTGCCCTAATTGGACACCTCTATGTGAAACTACTTGTCCAACTTTGTAAGTTGCAAATCATTTTTTTCGTAATTTTACTGATTTTAGCTCGCCATAATCATATATGGTATAATTAAAAATTCATGGCTTCCAAAAAGAAATGTGTCGCGTACTAATACGTTTATGAGTGACTGGAGAAGTTAGACGCTTTCAGGGAACTTGCCCCGAAATTCGCAAATCTGCAAGTATTACTAAAGTTACAATAATTTGGCATTTATACCCAAATTAATTTGCTCTCCTCTTTCATGACAGAAATTAACCTCAATGCTAAACCTCAATGCTAAACGAAAAATTTCTTTATTTTTCTAAACGAATTTCGGTGGATTTCCTAATAAGTTTCCAAACAAGTGGGTTGAATTACACCATGGGAAGCTTATGGGTTGCCAACTATCTGACGCCGATTTCCGCAAATTGCTATTGACAACAGTTCAGTGTGAACTCTGAACTTTAGTCCAGCTGTAATTTTTTTGGACAATTCAGTCTTGAAGTAGCCATTGCACGAATGGCACACAGTTCTCTGAGGGTGTAATTAGGTAATTAAGTAGCAAATCTAATTAATTTGGGCGTTGCTCTGCCCATTCCCAAACTCTAATCAATCCGACCACAATAAACATCGACTCATTTGCAATTTGGGTGGTGGATAAGTGGGTTTATTACTGCAATCAAATACTGCTTTATGGTAAATTATGGTGAAACTTATTGTTAGTCCAGCCATCTAAAAAAAACTGATATTCATGCCTTAATTATCATTCCAGTACGCTCGAGGGAAATAAGGGAAACTAAAGTTGTGGCTGGACAGGATGACACAGGTAGACTCATACCTCGAGGGACAAGAAAAGTCTACATCGACAAAAGCAAAGAACGGAAATTCCTCGTCCAATGAACTGGACCAACTATCCATGTCGGGACCTCATCATAATTTTGATCTCCAAACGTCAACAAGATGTATCAAACTTTACCAAAACGGCCACACTACTGAAGTCCCACAACCGGCGCTTCTTAATCCGGAGAAATCCCAAAGCTGGTCGGAAGTACTTCAAATTTTACACGAAGCCTCAAACCTCCCAGTTCAAAATGTGTTCACAGTTCATGGAAAACGAATCGCTTCCTGGACAGAATTGCAAAGGATTGGAGAACTTGTGGTGTGTAGTGGGTCGGAGCGATTTAAAATGGTTCCCTATGGAAAGCAGACACCAGAGCGAGGTCGCAACACGAATGGTGGATCACAATCCCAGCAGCAATTGGGATATGAACAACTCTACCAACTGAAGCAACAACGCCTCAACAAATCCTTGGCTAAGGCGAGAGGAAAGAAGTCGGAGAGGGTGGCACATCTTGTCAAATCTGTGATTGTGGAACCAGGACATCGCTCTGAAAATGAGAGTAAACTTGAGTTGTCAAATCCACTTATGAAGACGCTTTCAGAGCAGGATGTTTCTGGAGGAATGGAAAAATGCTCCAGAGTTCGTGTTCGACAATGTTCTCCAAAACCGAGACCAGTATCTGCCTACCATCATTATGCAAATATGACATCTTCATCGGAAAGAAAGTCGTTAGGATTGGGAGTATCTAAGATTCCAGTACCCAGACGAGTTATCACTCCGGCGCCCTCCGCGACCAATAACTCTACTCCAACGACCACTACTGGCATTCCTAATCCTATTAGGTCGAGACGACTTGAAAAATTATCGGGTGGGGAAGGGAAGCAAGGTAGCATAAAATTCGTAATACTATTGGTTTGTTAATCAATGAATGGCTTTAAATATCTCTTTATAGACTCTTCGAAAAACGAATTTATCCGACCTCGGCTTGTTACAATTATCCGATATGGAATGAAACCTAGAAAAGCCGTTCGTTTCCTACTCAATAAGAAAACGGCTCGATCATACGTCCAAGTATTGAACGAAGTAAGTGAAATGCATTAACATTTATATTCATGTAAAACAACGTGCACGAGGAAAATGGTATGTTCCAGCTGACTGAATCCATTAAACCCGACTGGGGGGCCGTGCGAAAAGTTTACACAATCTCGGGATGTGAGGTATGTAATTAATGGTATTTGTTGATCGCTGATGTCCGCATGATATATGTTACTCAATGCACCAATCATTGAATACAGGTTACTTGTTTGGAAGACTTTTTCGGAGAGGATGATATATTTTTAGCATGCCCAAATGATAAGTTGGGAACAAACGACTTTGATTTAGACTCTGAAGGTATATTAGGCAATTGCTTGCCAAATTAAATGATTTTTTTTTGGTAATCGGCTTTTGTTGTCTTTACAAACGAGTTTCTCTAATTTTTTACAGAATGTAAATCCGTTCAACCCTATGTCAAAGCATCATTGGCCCTTAAACAATCTCGTTTCAAAGGACTGGAAGCATCAAGATCGCCTCTTCGTCGTCCCAAGTCCTGTACAAATCAAAGCCAAACTTCTCAGTATGCAGCACATCCTAAATATATTCCCCTTGCTCATTTTCCCACTGCAATTCTGGACAAGTATTACGTAGGGAATATAATTGGAGATGGAAATTTTGCTGTCGTCAGGGAATGCACTTCCCGTCAATCTAAGAAACGATTTGCTCTTAAAGTCATTGATAAAGCGAAATGCAAGGGTCGAGATGCACCACCGGAACATGAAGTTAAAATTCTAAGCATGGTTTATCATCCAAATATTGTCGAAATGTTTGAACAGTACGACTTCAGTAATGAACTCTACATTGTTCTGGAACTTATTGAGGTCATTATTTAATAATAATAAATGTATATCTGATGTTTGAATTTGTTTGAAATGCTGACTAAACAAATTTTCAATTAATTCAGGGTGGTGACCTTTTTGATGCGATTGCCGCAGCGACAAAATTTCCAGAAGATGAAAGTGCTTCAATGACCCGTGACATAGCGTCCGCTTTGGCATTTTTGCATTCTTTGCGAATTGTTCATCGTGACATCAAGCCGGAAAATTTACTGGTAATGATTATTTTTGGAGTTGTTCATTTACTAATGCTTTCAACCAATGAATNGCTTCAATGACCCGTGACATAGCGTCCGCTTTGGCATTTTTGCATTCTTTGCGAATTGTTCATCGTGACATCAAGCCGGAAAATTTACTGGTAATGATTATTTTTGGAGTTGTTCATTTACTAATGCTTTCAACCAATGAATATACTATTTATAATTAATTCCAATTGTTCTGCTTGTCCTGACCAGGTTTACACGCAAAACAATGGTCAACGACGAATCAAATTAGGTGACTTTGGGTTGGCCAAAATTGCTGATGGTCCCCTCTTCACTGTTTGTGGTACTCCAACTTATGTTGCACCAGAAATATTGGAGGAATCAGGATACGGGTAATCCGATTTATGATATTAAATGATATTACTCATCTATTAATTGCAAGTATTGTGGAGAAAGGAAGCTAATTTTTAACATTTTAAAAATATAAATAACCACGTATCTTTATTACAGGCTCAAGGTTGATATTTGGGCCCTGGGTGTAATTGTCTACGTTCTTCTTTGCGGCTTCCCCCCATTCTGTGAGTCCCACTGGGAAACAGGAAGACCTTTTTGATCTAATCCTTGCGGCTGAATACGATTTCCCTGAAGAGCATTGGGACATCATTTCTGACGACGCAAAAGATATTATACAACGAATGATTGACCGTGATACCGACATGCGACCTACCGCTAATGAAATTATTGATCATCCGTGGCTTGTGGTAAATAACACAGAGGGAACATTACCAATTAACTAAAATCATCAAAGTAACGATAACCCCACTAACCAGTGCTTACTAATTCTAATTTACAGGAAAGGGACGAGCAACCACGATCACGCTCTCGTAAACCTCGGTCAGACTTCAGTTTCAAAGTATTTGAAGCAATGGGCCTAACATCCTTGTCCCACTCTTCTCATTCCTAGCTATTTTGTGCATAACCTTCAAAACCAACCAGTAACCCACCTATCAACATGATAACATTCTTCAAACAATTTTTGTATGAAAAAAACTAGTCTCATTTGTTGGAATAATTTACATTGTAATCCTGCAAATCCTAACCCTGCTGAACCGTGCAATGGCATTAAAAAATTTTTGTCTCTACTCATTACAATCAAAATTAATGGTGATTTGTCTTACTTTGGTTTTGGTATTTACTAAAAATGGGTGTGCTTCAGGCTGAAGCCTTCAGCGAAATATTGAAAAATGGTACAAATTCTTGAAATGTCTATCATTTTCTACACTAGAGAAATCTTTGCAATTACAAATGCTATATACTGTACAAGCTCTTAAATGATGTATTAGATTTATCAGATATTACTTAATTCATAACTCCATACTTTTATACCATACCTCCCCTGCCAGCCATTTCCACATGTAGCATTTTGTTACATACGCATGCACTTTAGCTTTAACATTTTTTTTAAATTTTTTAATAATTTATTTTTTTGAAACTGTGATCTAAATATTTATATATTAAGTAATCCTGCTGCAATGATAGAATCTTATACTTATAGTCGTCAGAATGACATACCTTAGTAATGGCTTCAAGAAATATTGATAAAATTGAAAACTTGCCTGGTGTTGCATGAAAAACAAATAACTGTGTATGGAGCAATTACGAGCGGCTGTAGAATAAAATATATATTTTGTTATTATAAACGGTTAAAGTATGGTTTCTGGGGGCATGAAAAAAAGTTTTGTCACCTAAATTTTTTTATTGCAAACTTGCATCTGTCATGACTCGCAGGTCCCGAATCAATTTGGCATAGCTCAAATAACTGGTTTTTGCAAATATTCCCATCAAATTGCGAGCTTCTCCAAAGCCTCGTACTAATTTTTTGTCTTATCGTGCGCAACAGAAATTTTCTTCAAGATATGTAAAATCTGTTGATATTAAAGACATGAAAAAAACGGCATTTTTTCAGCTCGTCAACTTCACTTGAAATTAAAGTTCCTTTTTATTATATGATATTAATTTTACATCTCGAGAGTACATAAATTTCATAAATGTTGTCAGCGGAAGATTGTCCCAATCCAATTCTTTCAGCATAAAATCTACTTGGAGTTAACTGTATACTTATTTTTCAGTACTTGTATTAGAAGCATCGGATTGCGACAGATACATAATAAGAAGTCTTGTACTAAATAAAAATTGCACTTCCCTTTTTGGTTTATAAATATTCTCAACGGGAGCAGGGTAATTTTATGTAGAACGTCTTAAAATGCAGAGTGATGTGGACGTCGATGAGATTGGGAGGATACCGGTTTAGGAAATCTAACTTAATTTAACAAATTTATTTCCATTTTTTTGCCGGACGGAAAACCCGAAACGTGTAATAATGCCAAAAAATTCAACACTGATTTGCAAATCGTAAGATTAAAAAACATAATACGCATATAAACATATTACGCACTTACATATATCTGACAACTGTGGCGCAGTTAAACATTAAAAACTGGAGTAACTAACTAAATTAATGATTGACTTGACCCCGGTAGCTAGCGAGTAATAATTCTGTCGTTCATAAGGCTTGTTTGACATTGTTCACAGGAAGTAACCCGTCCATCCATACCCAATAAGAGGCATAATTAACAAGATAGCGGCTCAACTTGAGACTCTCGCAATATTTTATAGTCTTTAATTTTATCGGTATAACTCATGCAATATAACAATCAAGCCGTTTTTACATGAATTCCTTTATCACTTTGTCTACAATGAAGATAATCAATTCACTTAAAGATATCACAAAGAGCAAGTGAACTTCACTTGCTTCACTTAGTGAAGCCATAACAGCTTCCGATCCTATTTGAAATGATACTGACCGTTCTCTAAGCCTCTCGCGAAATAAATGGATAAAATCTTGTATCTAGTGGTAGGTCCTGTGATACATGTAGGAAGAATTTCGAAATTCCGTCGGCCAGACAGACAAATAAATTGCTCTTCACTCGCTCTTAATCATTGTGGCTCTAATAATAGAATGATTACACTGCAACAGCTTCTAAGATTTATAGGTTTTTCTGGATTAAAACAATAACACGTTTTATCATGAGGTATTCAATTTTCGTAGCAGAAGTTGATTATCATTTATCTATATTTGTATAACCAGGAAGAACAAGAATTAGATAAGTAATTTACTGTTAGCCTAAGCATCACATGGCACATCCCAATTAATGATGAGTGAACTATAATGTGCTTGACAATCATGGCGCAACTTGCTGAGCTAGAATGCAGCAACGATTTCAAAATCGTTAAAATAAAATATCAAAATAAAGACGTGCTAATAGTCGCCACAGTATATATCATCATTAACATCATTATTATTGTATTGCGCTTACTGTTAAATAGTTAAAATGATTGTAAGTATTACATAATTACGGAGTAATTTACAGGAAGGTACGCAATCTCTAGTTGTTGCTGTTTATATACATGTATGTAAGCGAAATCATAATTTTTTTATACTAGTTTGATTTTTTTCGAGTGACCAACCACCGGCTAAATACGTTAGATAGGGCAAGTTTATAAAATCAAAATGTTTTCGTACCGAGAGTTCTAGAAATTTCACAGTAGAGATTAGATTACTTACGTACTGATAAATTTCAATTTTTTTGCGATAGACAATTAATATTTCGAATAGAATAGGTTATGCTATACGACATTTTAAATGCCAGCGAAAATTTGGTTAATTTTTTTCATGAATGAGGTTTCGCATTAAAATACTCTCGGTTGTAAAAGTACTTGTTGATGACCAGCGTATTTACCACTATATGTATGAATATCACTTAATAATAATTGTATCGTTTCCGGTGTTTTAAAAAAGGCTCGGCTGAAGGGAAGTAGATTGGTTATCTTTTTTTCAAGCGACTTCAGTAGATATCAGGACAGCGTAACCAATTCCCTGACTCTTTACAGTTCCAATAGTCCTGGCGAACAAGGTGCATGACGTTTCCAGTGTCAGGATCCTTCTCCTTGTAAAACCACACTGGCTCATAAGGAGGGAATGGCTTACCTAGATTGAAAAAACTATAGCCTACGTCGGCGTATTAATAAAGGGAGTTCGACATGTTGTAACTGTTAAGAGTTAAAAAATAATTACCTTCGCCGGCTGCCATCTCAGCTTCCGTTTCTCTCCTTCGACGAACAGCACGTTGCTTTTCTTCCAAACGAACTTTCTCCGCGTTAGCTTCATCCCATCTACCTTCTTCCATAAGACGTTGATCTGGTCGGTTTCTAGAATCGGTTGGGGCAACTCCACTTTCTACTTCATTTAATTGAGCAGCGAATTCGGTAAAATTATAGTACTTTTCGGAATCAGCGCTGAAGCATCAAAAACAAAAATTAATTGAACTGTCCCTCTATTGAATGTTTCTATTGACGAAATACTTACGGTGGCATTCTCCGAACCCACAGGGTTAATGGTGTTGCGAGCTCTAAAACTGGTTTTCCACTCTTGTCTGAGTCTTTGTGTTTGAGCACTTTGCAAGCCTCTATTTTGCCATCCCAAGTACCATTTAGCACCCATCGTACCCGTTCTTGTTTGTCCATAACGCAACCAGTTACCTATTGGTGAGACAACAACAAATTAAATCGTAAAGTAAAAAAACACAAATATAAGATTACTTTTTACTTTTTATTGTGATAGACGGATTACGAACCTTTCGCTGGATGTCACGATTAAAGTAGGAATATGGGATATACTTTAGATGGCATTTATCCCCGGTTTTATGATTTATGATTTCCATTTCCCCATGATTATCTACCCACAGCTTCCCAACAATAATATTGTGAACAGTTGTCGTAACTTTCCTCCACGTGTAATGGTTCCCTTATAATTAATTGTATACAGTCAGACAGGAGTTGGCCAAAGCCCATTTTCTAATAAAGTATTAGTTAACTTAAAATAGATTGAAATAGTTACCCGAGTCATTGAAAACCAAATGTGCCATGCCCAATGGAATAACTTGTAGATACTTTCCTCTAAATTTGGAAGATAAGCAGACTTCTTGCCAGGACTTCCACCCGCGACCATCGCAATGCTGAGCCGCCATAGGTGGATGATGACTTACTTGTTCTGTGATACCTGCAATTGAAGTATTCAGCACTCAGATTTATCGCTTTTAAAACTAAAAATTATAATCCTGACCTGCATACTAAAATAACTTTATCAATTGAGACAAAAAAACGAAACTTACATCTCCAACCCAAATCATCAGTTCGATCACATTCATATGTTTCCCCTAGAAGTGAGTTAAATGGTTTGCCAGTGCGAACCTATCGAAATAAAAAACAATTTATTATTAGATATCTAAGACAATCAAGTGTATTTATGTTTAACTCACAGCAGTAGTTGCATAGGAGGACACAGTAAAGGCCGCGACGTAAGCTAATTGTTCACACGGATCGCTACATTTTGCTGCTTGATCTAAAATTTCGCTGTATTCAAAATCCTCGACCAACCTTTGGAGCATGGATAGTGGCTCGGAAAAGTTTACAGGCATTGGAATTTTCGTCAAATCTTTTCCAATGCAGTTTTTCACAATACTCCACAAGTTCAGGGGATAATCGGGCTTATCGCTACAAAAACGAAAATAAAAAAATATTACGTGCACATTAAGTTACTTCACCCTACTCCAGGCAAGGGTTTCACTCATTGTCAGCCAATTGATTGTAAGCTCCATATGTCACATACCTTACGCGTTTACGACGGATTCTCTTGGAAACTGCCTTCGGCGACTCTTTCATTGCCGGTGGCTCATTCGGCACTTTCTCCTGCTTGAGCTACAAAAAATTACAGGGAGAGGGTATAATTATATTATAAATCAATTACATGTACTAGATTAACAAGTCTAAAGTCAGAGTGTCTTACTTTTGATCGAATACATCGAACAGTCTGACTAGCACCATGGGTACTGCTATTTTCTTCATTATCACTGCTAGAATTACCACCCTCCGATTTCTGCCAAAAATACAGTATTATAGAAGTATTTGATAAACAAAAAAATCTTTATATAAATGTTGTTTTAAATTCTCTTAATTCAATGCCCACCTGGGAATCAGTACTAATGCCGCTAGATGTTCGACGGTGTGCAGATGAAATAGGCACGTCAACAGTAAACTCCATGTCCGAAGATTCTACTGCATCATAAAACATTGACTCGTCGTCCTCATCAGATTGTATGGATTGGCCTGAAATGTGTCAACAAATCTTTTAATCGTTTATCTCATTAGACCAAATTAAAAATACTGAATCCAACATACCTGGTCCATGGCCAGGATGGCCAGCAGCAACAGCAGCAGCTTCAAGTTTTGTGTGTTGTTTTGCAAGTTCTTCAACAACTTTTTCCAATTTTTGTCTCTGTTCTTTTTCATACAAAATGGCTTTCTGCCACTTCTTTCCCTGCGTCTGAGCCGCTTTGGCATATTCGCTGCACGCCTATGGATAAAACACAATTCTAGCGCATCCTCAATACAAGAAGATTAAAAGTAAATTTTACATTAATCATGGCTGTGGACGTTATGCGAAACAACGTGGCCCTTTCATTAACTTGTTTCACTTTTGAGACAATATCATGCGGGCTATCGGTTGATTCAAGCTCACTCAAAGTTCTCTGGAAAATTAGAATTGATCAGAAATATATTAGGATACCGAATGGAATTAGCACATCCTGTAGTAAAAAGTTGTAGTTAACTCACTTGTAACGTACTACCATGCCTATTGATTAAATCGCAACACGTTTGCATATCTTCCAGCTTGGCAGAAAGCATCCTAAATACATTTTGAACTTCAAGATTGTCGGGTGGCGCCGAGGCTTCCTCTAATTCGTCGTCCTCCTCTGACTCCATCGTTCGGATTGCCTTCGCCTTGGCTAATTCTAGAGCTGTGATCCATCTGAAAAAATGATCCGCAAAATAATGCAATTATGAAGTACGTCACAATTAAATAGCCATACATAAATAAACTCATTCACCCGTTTAAACTTGTGTTACGTACCTTTGTCGCTCAACTTCTGACGAGGCACGGAGGTGGAAAGTCTGTGTCCCACCATTGGAAACAACCAAATTACAGGCTTCTTCAGTATAAATAAGAGCACCGTGAAGACTGATGGAACCTCGGCAAGTGTGGCTCATCTCCTGTTGACTCCTGCGTCGGGCAAATTGCGTCGGTTTTTAACTGACCCAATTAAAATGATATCCTTTTACACTATGATGCTCACCGATAGTAGGACAAGGTTCCATTGGAAAGGACGAACCATCGTTTTTGGTATCCTTTAAGATAATTGGTCCATTTTTGCAACCATCCCTTCATCTCAGGCTCCTTATTACTTGGACCGTCTCCGGAGCTGTTGCTCATATCTCCTCGGCAAAGGCCGCCTGACCTCAAAGAAAAAAAACCTCTCATAAGTAAGTATTACAATAATTTGTGCTCCCTAAAACAATTTATTTTACAATAAATATCATAAGTATATAAAAGCAGTACCGTGACGGTGACCCCTACTACAGGAAAGCACTGATGTGTTACTTGCCACTAGGGAGAATACAATGGGCTGGAAAATAAGGGTAATTGTAATTTACTAAGTAGCATATAAATGCTTGACATGATAAGCACACCATCAATCCACCCACCCACCTTGTTCGCTTCCTGCTCCAAATGACGCCGAACCCTTGAAGAGTCACGACGAGAGGAGGCGGAGAGCTGTCGAGGGCGCGGCGAGGAGAGACTCGCGTGCCCGTTGGGAAGGTCCAGGTCGCGTTTGGTGGGACCTTAACCTGGTCACCTGGTCAATTATTTAAGTGGGTGGAGGGTGGGATAAAAAATATCCCGTGCGCAGAGGGACCAGGAAAAAAATGTAATCCCTTTCAAACTTCTATTACTCAGAGTTATTTACTCTTCTTATCAATCCAGTCAATAAACTTGGAATGTGGAGTTACTTGATGTTTCTTGATTCTCGTGTATTTGGATTAGGACCCAGGAAATTTAGGAAAATTAACTTTGATCTTTCTCAAATCCACCAAGTTCTAATCAAGTTTATGTTCCTCAGGTGAAGAAGCCTTGGTCAAGAAGGTCACAACGGACTGACAGACTCACTTACAAAGAGAAAGGATGGAAGAAAGTTGAAAACACGAGAGCTAGAAAATCCACTATCTGTCCTTCCAAATCCAGTATTGCAGTGTTGAGTGTAGCCATATACTACTGACTATGGTGAAGGAGGGCGATGTGAAAATCAACTCGTCATCAATTCCACTAAACATTGGAATTTTCCGGGATGTGGGAGAGCAAGTCAAGTGAGAATCTCATTCTGTTGGTTGGATGTAGTCTCAAAATTCCCAGGGTCAGAAATGCAAGTAGTTACATTTCCGAGCAAAATTAGTGGAAAGGCAGTTACTGAATGGTCCACTAGTTGGCTACTAGGGGAGGAGGGGTTTGGACATCCGGCATGAGATAAGATTATATGCACTTTGATCTGGAAGTAAAGAAAGTGAGATGACATTTTAGGCAGATATTGACTGAGTCAAAATTAGAAAAGTATGCCAACTTGACATACTTTTTAGTTTGAGATGAAATGATTGAATTGAGAAACACCATTTTTGCATCCAGTCTCGCATCGTTTATTTATCAAAGAGGCAAAAGGTTTCGGTAGTAGTACAATTGGTGGGGGAGGGACGAATAATAAAGGTTCTATTTATTTGTAATTATATAAATAAATTTCTTCATGTTTCCCAGAAGTTGGATAATATCTTGCTGGGATGTTGACGATGCAGTCGTCTTGCTCGTGGTGTGGCTAGTTCTTGCGTAGTCACTCAACTATTTTTGCACGGTAAAAAAAAGTACTGTTAAACATAACTACTTCTAATTTAATCTACCCACAATTAGTTACCTAATTATTATTTTAAAGTAATAACAGCAAACTTGCATAGTTTCGGTAATTGCATATGATAAATGTGAGACTGGAGTTCATTTTCTGATTTTTATAACTACAGTTTGTATAAAAAAGCCTGCATTTTTTTTCTACCCCTGCAAAATACAAATTATATATGGGGTGGATATCAATTCTATTAATTGAACCAACAACAACAATAATTCAACTTATCTACGCTTGATATTTCCTTAATACAAAACACTAACTGAGTAACAAAAGACTTTTCTATGCGACCGATTTTTGAATAAATAATGTACACAACCTGTATCTATTAGTCTTAATTTCTGTATATGGTATATGTTCATCCAATTATTTAATTTAGTAGTTGTTCATTGACTTTGTGGAATTACGGTGGTTCCACCTGAAATTTTTTAAAAAAACATTTAAAATTAAATTAAAGTATTTGAGTCCAGATGTACAAGCGAAAGCATTGGCTAACTTATTACAAATGCAAAAATTTAATACAAGCACAATTTAAAAAATTATATAAATTACCAAAAATGATAAGAAAACTGCAAGTAAACAAAGGGAGCGCGGAAGGGTATCATCATCAGCAAACTATTTAGCGTAGCGTAATTGGCACTAAATAATGGCGTAGCGATTCGTGAGCAAGGAAGCGTCGTATGCATAAGGCTCTAACTTATCATCTAAAAAGCTGGAATAAGCTCTCAAAATTAAGCATAAAGTTAAAATCATCTGAATACACAGAAGGATTAATTTATACGCTGTATCTTGTTTCTGTAATTCTTATTGTCAACAGATTGTTTGGCAAAAGTAAGCGATTGTGTGAGCTTTTACAACACAAATTTTATTTAGCAGTTCATCATTGGCTGTTGTGGCGGCTGTTGTGCGTAATGGCACATTAATATTCCGTGAGGATACTCACCTTGATGCGACGATACATAGGGTAAAATCATATTCAT
>JAAXNX010000624.1:0-25703 GCA_036491905.1 Folsomia manolachei | reverse complement strand
TCGGACCACCACCAACAAAGCTCAACCAACCAACCAAGTTTTTTGGAAGATGGAGAAGAGAAAAGAGAGATTGAATGGCTGGTCCTGGTTTAATAAAACTTTTGTCCTGTGTTGGGCTTATAGCTCTCACCCAGGCAAACAAATCCAGCCCTGGCATATTTGCTTGGTTGGAAGAAAGAAAAGAAAAAGACCCTTCCTTCTTTCTCTCCTCTTTTGGAAAGTAATGTGAGTGAACCAAATGCTGTGATGTAGTAGTTGGTAGTAGTTGGTGTGGTGCAGTGTGGATGTAGAAGAGGATTGGATTGGATTGAAGAGAGAAGAAAAGTCAATAGAAAAGTTTCCAGTGGAGTCAGTCAGGAGACTTTTAGAGCCTGGAGTCCAAAATCAAAATGAAAACCAAGTTGCTCTTAGTTTACCATGCAACAGAGGGATGGGTAGTGTTGTGTAACAAAGGGAAAGCTAGAAGTTGCTCACCAAATCCTTGGATGGATGTGTATGCTTTAAATGAGTCACATGCTTTAAAATAAATTACGTATGAAAAATGTGCTCTTTGACTAAAGGAATTTCAGACTATTTCTATTACGGGGAATAAAATGAAGATACATGAGATAAAAGGAATGAAATTGACAAATTCGATATGATTTTTTTATGAAAAATATCGATGGAAAAGGGTAACAGTATTATAAACTGCAAAATCGACATATGTAGTTTGGTACAATTTTTTACTATAATCAGTGCCAGTGCTAGATTAATTATGATTTATATATTGCACATATTGCCCAAAAAAGTTGTACCTCGCTTGCAATAAATAAGTTCTCTTGGTCAGTTATACGCCACACACATATAATTTCCGATATGCTAATTTTCCAGTCGTAAATAAAACAAGGATTTCCATTGACACAAACAAAACACATACAACTTTCCCCTACTATAACAAAGGTATATGCGACCAATTTGTAAATAATTATATTTTGGCTTTCCCTTGAATAATATTCTACACCTAAAACAACACAATTTATTGCATATCATTATCCTTTTTCATCAGAAAACATGGAAAACATGCAACAATTTGTATTCCATCAAGCACACATCCCACTTCAAAATGTCAAGCATAACAGTCTTTAGTCGATAATCAATTAGACTAAACTAAACCCCCTTTAAAAATTCATTGTACTGCAGAATAACAATGACAAAGAATAACATGTCCTTCATTCAAATTAAGCACTTTAAACAAGTTGCCAATAAAATGGAGTAACACAACATAAAATAACTCAAGTGAAAGTAGAAAAAAGTTAATCCAGGGGAACCCATCGGAATTTGGAGAAAGCTCCGTCTCAAAAAGTTTATTCTCGAGAAGCGGCCAGGGCAAAAAAATCCGATAAAAACCGTGTAATAAAAAATCTAGCCATCCGTATCCTTCTCCTCATCGAAACCAAACTAATTTTATATTTATTCGTTCTACTACAAAGTAAAATAGCGGATATATTTAATTTAACTAAAGTTTAGTTACTAAACTAGTCCAGTCGGCCAGTCTCGGCTCCAGTTGGTCTGGTCTGATATTGGATTGAGTGAAATGACAATGGTTTGGGAAGGATGCAATGATTATTAAGGCATTCATTCCGAGCTACAGAAGTGTGGAAATCAGTGGGAGGAACAAGCAGAGATACTACACCTACAGGATTGAAGTTCATCAAAATGACAACATTTCTTACTTAGATAGGAGATATTCCGATTTCCTTATCCTTCACAAAGAGGTAAAGTTCGCATGGGTTACAAATTGTAACTTACAATTAAAAGTATTATATTATGGAAATAAGGACTAAACATTGGTATGCATTTTATTTAGATTCGTCGCAAATTCGGAAACAACACACCACTCTTTCCTCCAAAGAAAGTCAGAAACAATTCGGCGAAAGTATTGGAGTCGCGGAAAACTGGGCTAGAATTGTATTTGAAGACTTTACTACTATTTAATCCCGTTCCAAAGGAGGTTCTAGGATTTCTGAATCTACATCAGAATCGCCGCAGGGGTTATCGGTATGCATACTACAACAATGAGTAGCATAATCTTATGTTGACCTTTAATGAATACATAATTGGTTCGTTCTTAACTTATGTTATAGATACGAGCCAAGTAAAGTGAATTCCTTCTTGGAGGATCATTATAACGGTGAAAGCTCGATACTAAGTCAACCTGCAGCAGGGTTTTTGGAAGACCCATACGTTGCAGAAGAGTCGGATACGAGCAGCAATATTTCGGATAACATTACAAAAGGGGTGCTAGACGCGTTGTATAACTGCTGATTACCGACACCTGTGACAGCATCTCATCTGAGAATTCTTATCTTCTCTGATCTGCAGTCCAATAATAATTCACAACAAAATGACACTTTTGCAGCGACATCAGATAGTTGTATTTTGCACTGCTTGGATTAGTTACTCTGTGGTGTGAATCTAAAAATTATAACGATTTATTCATAGATTAATTTAACCGTAGCAATTTCGTGCAGGTATACTTTTTGAGAAAACCAATAGGAATCATCAAGCCATCGTTAGAATCTGAATTCCACTTATCCAAACAAAGCTTGGGGTGGTTAGACGTGGCTTTTCTGCTACCTTATGCAGCCATACAAATCGTTGGCAGTCAAGTTGGGGTAAATCCAAAAATTCTGCAATTTATTCATCAATTAATTTTAAATTCTGATTTTAACAAATCACAAATGAATCATATTCGAACAACAAATAATAGAATATTATTGTGTGTTTCAGGATCGATTTGGACCTAGACTGACGGTTGCAATTTGCCTTTCAAGTAATTTTTAAAAAAAATGACGACGTCCATTTTATTTGAAGATTTATTGATTCTCTTTCAGTGGCCGGAACTGCCATGTTTACCTTTGGGATCTGGAGCTCATATACAATGTTACTAGTCGTTCTTGTTTTCAATGGCCTCGGACAAGGTAAGCCAGAAATAATCGTAATAATCCAGGGACCATTACTATAGTATGCCTAATTTTGCAATGGTCTTGTTTTCAAGGACCGTGTTGGCCAGCGTTTTGCAAAGCTGTTTGTGCATGGTATCCTAACGAAAAACTCAATTCTGTCATAGGACTGTTGTCCACGTCAGTTTTTGTCGGTGGAGCTCTTGGAACTGCTATTGCTGTACATCTTCAGTCTAGTATGTTGTTGAACTTAATAATAATAATTTCCAGCATATTTCGTCGATTATGTTTTAGATGTTCATTTCACACTTTTAGCATATGGTTGGCGTATGGTATTTTTACCTGCTTCTTTGGTAGCGGTTGGCTTAGGGGTGAGTGATTTGAAAAAAAATCATAATAATGGGAACAGAGATTATATGAGTTTTCTCTCCTTGATAATAGCTGGTGATTTATTGCGTTCTTTTATCGCCACAAGAACGCCATATGTCTGTTCCTGGTAAAGAGCTTGTCGTCAACTCTAAAATTGGTGACGACATTCCTGGACGAAAGACATGTTGGCAGCTTTGGAAAATACCAGCCGTACCTGAAGTTACTGCAACGGTTCTCTGTCTCAAGGTAATTTAATCAATGTCATAAAATAATAAGAATGCTTTTTTCTTAACAATAACAATACCTGTTAAGAAAAGAGCATTCTATCCCTCGAAAGCTTATCATTATTTAATTTATTATATTTTTTTCCTTCTTAGGTCGTACGCTACTGCATGTTTATGTGGTAAGCAAATTATTTTTTTTTGATTAACCTAATTCATAACTAAATTAAATGCATGATTTTTATTCCACAGGCTCCCAATGTACCTAGTTCATTATTTGGGGTATTCAATTGCTCACGCAGGACTATTTTCAACAATTTTTGATGTCGGAGGAAGTATCGGAAGTCCATTGTTGGGAATGATTCTGGACAGAAAATTTAAAAAGAATACCTTATTGGGGATGTGGGTCTGTGTAAGTCATTTATTCATTTATATGTTAATGTTTATATGTTATATGTTAACTTTTATTTATAGTCATTCACCAAATTATTCTCTTATTTTTCAGGTTACTGTTAGCTCAATTAGTATGGGGTTATTTTCGATGACGGCTAGGCTTGGATTTATACATAACGCAGTGTTCATGTTTATTGCGGGTGCAACGAATGGGGGAGGTGAAAACTTTGTTTGTTTGCTATTGCTGTAAAGATTGGATTGGATAAAAAAGTGCAAAATTTTCAAATCATTCATTTTTTTCAGCTGATTCTTTGCTAGCTGGTATCAGTATCAATGAAAATGGGAGAGGCCAATGGAATGATGTCTGGTGCTGCTGTTACAGGTAAATTAGATTCCATTTTGTGTAAGTAGATTAAACTGGAAAAGTTGTTTTTGTCAACGTATTATTTTATTTCAGGGTTGATAAATGGAGTAGGAACGATGGGGGCTGTTCTGGAGGGCCCCATTGTGGGATTTATAAGCGATTACTACGGATGGGCAGCAATGTTGACGCTTATGATTTTCCTGTCAGCTTTATCAAGTTTAACGATGTTTCGGGCAATGGTCATTCAACGAAGGGTCGATCGAAACGCTGGAAATTTTGACGATAAATTACCCCTCCTCGCGTAAACCCATACCTTCAGTTACAACTTAGGAGTACTTAAATCAAATATATATAGTGTACATTGTGTGCAGTCAAAAAACATACACCAAAGTGCAAAACTTTTATGCAAAACACAAGTGCTTATCTGTGGTACAAGATTTCAGTTACGTTTTAGCCAAAACCTTTTTGTGATTGTTTATGACCAATTTGTCGTTATGAATATTCTCGTTTTAGCTAAACGGCTAAAGCTTGTTTCCGATCTCTACTATTAAGTTATCTTATCTGCAATGCAATATACTGTGAGCTGTAGAAGTTTTGGCTCTTACTAATTCTTGTGCCCTTACATTATTTGCTTCTGATACAAACAACTGTCCGCTTTACGATAAGCATAGTGCCTTGCACCCTTATTTTTCACCTTTTATGAATTGTTGCATGTTTACGAGACATGGTGGAACTCTTTTAATCAGTCCATCTTAACAATAGCCAACACACTACTTACACAATAACATCTGACTTGTGTTAAATTGATATTTTTATTTTTATTATTATCCAATAACTGAGGAACAATAAAAAATAGTCACCGCTAAAACCAGCATCAAGTTGTGGTTTGTACTGTTTACAATCTATCTACGACCACATTCTATTCCTCCTCGTCTTCTGATCTGATAACCAGTGAGGAAAAGAATACACTCCATTAAGAAAATGACCTAAATAATTGGCAAAAAATGACTGCACATAAATAGGTTCCTGTGCATATTGTTTTTTCACTTGTCCTTAATTCAATTAGTTGTAGTTTCATCTCGTGCGAGCTTTGTCGTTTTGTCATCATCTTCTTTTATCATATGCTGAAACTAGGACTATCACGCTCTATTAACTAGTTGGTTAAATTGTTAAAGTCACCAAATTTATCAAGATTTACCAAGAGTCATTTCCTTGAGTAAGGCTAGACCACTGAAAGTCATTGAAGTTGATAAAGTTTAGGCGATGACGGGTGGATCCCGTTGTTAAAATAAAGTCAACTTTGAATCAATGAAATTCCTCTGGTCTGCTAAACTTACATTGAATGCTTAGTAAATGCGTAAGTAAATTAATGCAAACAGCGATTTAGACAGTCAAAAATTCAAACTGGTTTGGTCTTTGATTCTGTGATCAGCTATTCTTTCATTGGAAAAAATATCCTGTAATATACAATTGACCCATATTAAGTAAATGATCTCCATTGTTAGTACCCTGTTGCAATAATTTGGACGTTCACAAAAACCAAAACCTTCTCAAACATATCCGACGAGTTCTTAAAATAGGAGCACAATTCATTCAATCAATGCATTTTACAAATAAAGTCTTCAGATGCCTGACAAAGAGCATCGATCCCTATCCTTCGTCTTCATCTTCGTTTCTTTGTGAAGATTGCATGCATGGGAAGTGGTATTGATGAACGCATCTCAAATAATCCATCCCGTCGATTAAAATTTACACTCGATAGCCACACCGTGCATGCATTTGAAACTTGGTTTCGCTAAGACTAACCTAAAAATTTCATTGTATTTTGTCACTCAACTATAAAAGCCTAACTTCACGACAGATTATAATACCGAGACAAATATACCCACTGAGGGATGAATAACAAAATAACCCGTAATTGCAGGGCAATTCCTTGTCGTTGGAATTGAGCTACATGCCACGACAAAGCTGTCATGCCATTTGTAAATTAATTTGCTTTATGCTCATCATATCCCGTCATTATTTTTTCACTGTGATCACTTCAACAAGAGGATTTGAGACGCAGCCAACAGCTAATTCAAATACTTATTCAATTCGTGATAGATAACCCACCAACCCATTAAGAGAACCGCGTGTGCTTTCTATTTCGTCCAATTTCGTACTATACCAACATTATTTGTAAGCAACGGAGGATGACTTGCATGATATGCATGCAGTAATTACGCATTTGTATTTCAATTGCTGGGTTTGAAGGGTAACTCATCAGTTTCTTTTCGGACATGTAATCGAGTGGAATTTAATTGAGTGCAAGTGTTGCAACAATCTCATCCTTTTAAACATAAGACTTGAATTCAAATCAGAGGCCGTGATCTTGATTTGCTGAGTAGTAAAACAAAACCAAGCAGGGCAAATTGTAGCATCTAACGCCGACCCGAGAAAGATTTAACGCCATATGTTGTACATTGAGCTCTGAATGTGAATGAAACTTGACGGCTGCGTTTTTGAGGACAATCGATCGCTTTTTGTCGACGTCACCAAGGAAGAACAGGCAGTGCCCACGCAAATCCACATCGGGAGGAAAATTCACAGCAAAATAAGGGAATCTCCTAAAACGCTCCTATCATACTGTAGTGGCGATAGCTAGCTGTTCGCCAATATTTTAGTGGTTTGCGGTTCTATTTGTATTGTAGCGTATTATTTTTAAAACAAGGTTTAGTTAGTTGTGCAGTTGACACAAGTGTTAGACAACCAAACTAAGGGCGACATTTTAAAGTGAATATTGCAATTGCGAGCTTTTTTCAGTAGGGACAAAAAAAATCACAGCAAAGTTTGTTTTACTGATTGAACTCCATTAAAAGAGCAACTTTGCTGATTTAGTCCAGTTTGACACATTTATCTAAACTTCAGTTTCATTAGTTGAGCATACATAGATCTGTAACTATCCAAGAATGGGAACCTTTTCCGGTTTGTTTGCCCTGTTTTTGAGCACCCTTCTATCGCCCATTATTTCTGCGTTTGAAAAGCAGTCCTTTCCGATTTTTATGCCAAATGTTCAACCTCAAAAGGTTTGTAATTCGAAGTTTTTTGTATTCTCTTTGAATATTTGTTGCAATTTTTCTTAATGATTTTTTTAGCCGGAGACATACTTATGTACCCCTGTTCGAGTGGATCCCACAACCAAACATTATATTGGTACGTCAAATTGCTACAAATCAACTTGTATGAAATATTGTGAAAACTCTAAAGATTTGCATATTGTGTTACAGTGGGATTTGAGCCAAACGCTACAATGGATGTTGCCCATCACATTTTGGTATGTAGATTTATCATATTTGGGATACCATTTTCGGTTCCATTAAGTGTGGTTTTTGCCCCCACAATTGGAATTTATAGTGTTTTAATTGCTCACTTTGTCTGATGGTTTTGGTCAGATGTACGGATGCACAGTACCTGGAAGAAATGAAGAAGTCTGGAATTGTGGTGAAATGGCTGCAGCTCGACAGCCAGGCTTGAAATCTGCTTCCCCCTGCGCCAAAGGTTCCCAAGTCATTTATGCTTGGGCAAGAGATGCGCCAGCACTTGACCTACCAGACGGGGTGGCGTTTGAAGTAGGAGGCAACACTGCAATTCAATACATTGTCCTCCAAGTTCACTACGCGGACGTTTCGTCATTTGAAGGTTAGTAGCAGACCTTGTTTCCTAGTTTTGAGCTTGTCTGATAAGAACTTTGAATTAGAAAAAGATGATGGCGTACGTAGTATAATGACATAATTATGTTGAAACAACCGTACAAGTAGAAGAGACCAGAAAATAATCCAAAGGAGAAAGTCCAAAAATTCATTTTTGTTGAATAATGAGTATATGAGATTGACTAATGCGTCCATGTCCGAAAGCTTGGGAAAATTGAGACTTTTTATATTTTGGATAGGGTTTGAGAAAAGTGAGATTTATGGGAACAAATGAGTTCAACGATGGTTGGAATATGAGATTGATAAGTTGTAGACGATAATTTTACTTGACAATATGCCTTCTTATTGCTTGCAATTTTAGATGGTAGTACTGACAGCTCTGGAATCATTCTGCATTATACGGAAACACCGTAAGTGAAAATTCAAGATACGTTTTCCGTTCAAAATCAAATCTCATAATGCATTCAAAATTCTTATCCCAATATGATTAACAGGCAACCGAAAGCAGCTGGGGTATTTCTTCTTGGAACAAATGGATGGGTAAGTGCCGTATAAAGCTTGTCATTTAGATAAACAAACCGGTTTCAAGTATTTGAAGATATAATTTTGTGAACGCTGCTCTAGATCCCCCCACTACAAACTGAATACATGGAATCAGCATGCACGATTAATGAGGACAAAATCATACACCCCTTCGCTTTTAGGACACATACGCATTCACTGGGTAATGAATTTGTTTGATTGGGTTTAACTTGCAGATTTTAAACTGTCGGCAAAAAAAATATAAAATTTTGTAATTTCATGTTATCTGCATTTCAGGCAAGATTGTATCCGGATATCGTGTACGACGTGATCATAAAGGGGTTGATCAATGGACGCTCATCGGAAAGAAAAATCCAATGAGACCACAAATGTTTTATCCAGTATCAAATAATATTACAATTACCAAAGGAGATGTTTTGGTACGATTTGTGACTCACAGTCATTAAGACTAGAAACTAAATTCTAATTTATTATTTGTTCCTTTCAGGCTGCGAGATGCACTATGGTCAGTAACCGAAAACGAGTAACAAAGATTGGGTACGAACTTCTTTGCAGGATTTTCTTAATATCCTTGTAATTTTCAACATAACTATTATTTTACTATATTATTGACTTTAGTGCAACCAATGAGGACGAGATGTGCAACTTTTACGTCATGTATTGGATGGAAGGACCCAGGTAAGGGCGTATTCCTATTAAATAAATTTCGTAGTACCAGTAACATCTGCTTTTGTTCGTTACTGAAAATCCTGGAGTCATCTCAACTAATTTGTTGATTCATTTGTTAATAGCCCTCTCAATCAAAAATACTGCTTTACAATGGGACCCCCATTTTATTACTGGAGTCGAGGAAAACCGTGGCTGAATAACATCCCAGACAAAGAAGCATCATCGATCTAAAAACTGGAAAATATCAGTGGAGTGTTTTTTTTTACATAGTATTCCTTATCAAATGTTTCCGTGTAATGTATTTGTGCATAGTACTAGAAAATTCCACCTACAGCTAATTTTTGCAACGAATCTGACAATTAGAAGAAATAGCAGCTCCATTTTAAAGTCAACAATTTTTTTCAAAGTTATTACACTGATTATTTTTGTATCCCCGAATCTTGCTGATAAGACTGTTATATTTGCTGACGTTTTCATTTCTCCTCAAACTATGTTGGGAAGACAGTTTCAAATATACAAACTATAAAAAATATAAATAAATATCACGTTCTATATTGACTTCATGTTTAAAATAAGGCTGAAAATTTTGAGAAATTTGACATGATGTGATCTCTACAAAAATATAAATTTCTTTTTACCTAAAATTAGTTCTAAAACGAATCCGTATTAACTCCTAATCCTCTCAAAAAGTTAATGAAATTACAAATCTGAAAATAATATAATCAAACAATACGTTTCCTAATAATTATTGTTAAAATACATCTTCTAATTCCTGAACTTACATGTGTGAGATTTTAAACTTATCAAAATTATTAATTAATCCGAACAGTATAACATAATATATTGGAAGAATGAATGGTTCTATTTATGTGATGATGATATGCAACCAGAAAATATAATGGTATACGTTTATAAATTGATTTTATTTTGTGTTCAATATTAATTATGTCAAAGTAAATATACTAGCAATTTCAAATTAGCTATATAAATTCTAGTAAAATACGTCCTGATTTATAGACAATTTTTGTTCTATTTTTTAAAAACAATACAAATATTATATACCTGAATACTTTAAAGTTTCATTAAAAATAATTAGATTTACTGACTCTGAAAATAAAACCAGTTTTTGTTTCTTTTCATAAAACTTGAATTTACAAAGGTATTTATTTCGGAGATCATTTACCATTACACTCTGCCAAGACGAATAACAGTATATTACAATTTGTGTCGTGCAAGTAGCTCCAGAAGTCCGGAAAGATAAGACCTTATCCACTGCACCATTGGATAAATTGGGGACTGGATTTCATGAAGAAGAACAAAGGTGGGTCTGACTTCCCTCTATCGGATTCTCCTCTGTTTTTTTTATCCAGCAACCACACCGACGGATTGAGCTCAGTTTCTTATTTGAGACAATTTAAATTGAAAACAACATTCAACTACGTTCTACTGCTAAAATTAGTTGATTGATAGCAACCAATACCTTCAAAATTTTAAGGTAAGCTGACCATTAATTGAATTGGGAGGTGGGATTGCAGAGTAATTTATGTCCTCTACAACATTTTGTCCCCAAATGCCAAAAAAACAATTTCGATTTAATTATCCAACTAAATTGCTGTAATTGTAATTTGAATGTTTACTTTCAGAACGGACAACTAAATCTGGACCAATCCTGTCATTAAGGATGGAGTGAGTAGAGTCAACTTTATTTTGGATTTTTAAGTCTGGGATTATTATTTTGAGCAGGTAATTTTACGAGTTAAAAGTTTTTAAACTTGCTGAATTATTACTTTGCAATTTTACTTATGTGAAGAGCTGACTAATAATTAGTTGTATTTGTACAGGATGTCGTCAAACAATCATAAACAACGTTACAAGAACCAGGGATTGGATTCACAGGAACTTCGAAGAAGTAACTTTTGATGAATACTATGAACTCGACTATATGCATGCAAGCTAAATTAAGCTTTATTTTATTATTTTGTCTTCTAGGACGAGAGGAAGAAGGAATTCAACTCCGGAAGCAGAAACGAGAGCAGCAATTATTTAAGAAGCGAAACGTCAACTTGCCTGATGCCAATAATGAGCTACCGGTTTGTTCATTTATCATCTCAAGTTTGAGGGGGTTCAATAATTTAGAAATCATGTGATTATAGGAAGATCTTTCAGTCGTATCAGCCGGCGGAACTGCTATATCTCAAGAAATCATTCAAGCCCTTTTTTCTGAAAATCCAGACATCCAACTTGATGCTACACAACGAGTTCGGAAACTTTTATCGCGAGAGCCAAGTCCACCAATTAATGCAGTTATCCAAACTGGAATTGTTCCCAGATTTGTTGATTTTCTAAAAAATGAAAGCAATTGTCAGCTACAAGTACGTCCAGATTCTTTTTGTATTAGTTGTACTAGTCATTAACTTAAACCCCAGTAAATGTTATTTATGGTACAGTTCGAAGCAGCTTGGGCTTTAACTAATATTGCCTCCGGGACTTCTGAGCAAACACATATTGTCATTGAGGCTGGAGCAGTTCCCATTTTTATCCACCTTTTGGGATCTCCTTATGAAGACGTTGCGGAGCAAAGCGTAAGTGAGACATCTACCCTGTACTGTAATCTGACTTGTCAAAATGTTTCTGACTAATCCTGCTGTTTTGTTTCTAGACATGGGCCGTTGGTAACATTGCAGGAGATTCGTTTCAATGTCGGGACTATGTTTTGCAACAAGGCGTTTTACCTCCACTATTGCAGTATGATTTTATTTTTTTACGTCAATGTTCTTATCTCCACCTCTATGTAATTTTATTTACAGATTGTTGTCGAAAGTTAACAAAGTTTCAATGACTCGGAATGCTGTTTGGGCCCTTTCAAATCTATGCAGAGGAAAAAATCCTCCTGTGGAATTCGTTAAGGTGTCTCCCTGTCTGCCAGTTTTGGCTAGACTTTTATTTCATGCAGACGCAGACGTGCTAGGTGAGTAATGTTAGCGATGGATTAAAAGGAAAGACATTAATGCATTTTTTTGTACTAGCGGATTCTTGTTGGGCTATTTCATATTTATCCGATGGCCCGAACGAAAAGATTCAGGCTGTGGTAAGTAAAACCGTCTAAATAAATATTTAATCGTATATAAATATAGAATCGGTGAATCAATGGGGTTTTACGTTACAATAAAACTAATTGAGTTTTAATTTGTATAGATCGATTCTGGTGTTTGCCGCAGGCTTGTGGAACTCTTGATGTAAGTATCCATTAACTGATTAACGAAAAAAACTACTCGCACCAAGAACATACAAATTAGTTGTATAAAACTTTGAAAGTAAATCGATGATATTGGTTAATTGTTATTTTCTGCTTGATTTAGGTATCCCCAACAGAACGTAGTATCTGCTGCATTGCGTGCAGTTGGAAACATAGTCACTGGTGATGATTTACAGACACAAATTATTTTGAATTGTCAAGCCCTTCCATGTCTCTTGCATTTACTTTCATCAACAAAAGAAGACATAAAGAAAGAAGCTTGTTGGACAATATCCAATATTACGGCTGGAAATCGACAGCAGATTCAGGTTAGAGTGTCGATCCTACACAACTTAACTTGGCTTGTTCGGAGAATATAAAATATAAATTAAATTAAATTTTTTACAGGCTGTTATTGATGCCAACGTTTTCCCCGTCCTGATTGAGGTCATGAAGGGAGGTGAATTTAAGACAAGGAAGGAGTCGGCATGGGCTGTCGTAAATGCAACAACTGGGGGCAGCAGTGACCAGATTCGATATTTGGTGGACCAGGTGTTTTCCCCGTCCTGATTGAGGTCATGAAGGGAGGTGAATTTAAGACAAGGAAGGAGTCAGCATGGGCTGTCGTAAATGCAACAACTGGGGGCAGCAGTGACCAGATTCGATATTTGGTGGACCAGGGGTGTATTACACCTTTGTGCGATTTCCTTACTGCTGGAGATGTCAAAATTATTCAAGTTGCTTTGAATGGCTTAGAAAATATCCTGAAAGTTGGTGAAGCTGATGCACGGGCCACTGGAGCCGTTAACCGATATGCGGTTATGATTGAAGAGTGCTACGGTGCGTTAATTTCTTTAACTCTGTCTATCAATTTATCTTAAAAAATAATTCATACATGCCATTATTACCATTACCAGGCTTGGATAAAATTGAGTTTCTCCAGTCTCACGAAAACATGGACATTTATAAAAAAGTGTTTGATATGATTGAGCAATATTTTGGAAGCGAGGAAGAAGACACGAATGTTGCACCTACTATTGACGCCAACGCTCCTCAGTTCCAGTTTAACCCTCAGCAGCCGGCCGATTTCAATTTTTAAGGTTAACTAAAAGTTAGTTTAATGATGAAAGCACCAATGTGAATCGATAGTATTGCTTGATTATTGCTATTAATAACAAAAAATGTCCGAAACTAAGTTGAGTTTTTTACTACAACCGAACCGAACTCGACAGTTTCCTTACTATTAGATACTGTTTAACATTATGTGTACGGAGGTTTGATTTCATTTTCAGCCATATTAAGTATACAACCCAACAAGCACTGGTTATCAATCGTCGATTACTTGTAATACTTACTGTTTGCCTTAGAACTGGTTTCTGGTTGTACTATTTTTTAGGTTTTTTCTCTACTGTACATCCTATGCAGACATTCAAGCAAACCTTTGTCACGAAAGAGTTTTATTTGTAGCCTAATGTGAACTAATTAATCTCTGAATTATCTGATTGTTTTTATTAACTGCTCTAGTCCTAAGTACTGTTCAGTTCAAGTTAAGTGTTGTTTTTTGGTGGGATATTACGAGTAGTATGAATGACTAGAATGACGCCTCCTCTTGTATTAATCAAGAGGTTGATATTTGAAAAAAAAACTGCACGAGTTAAGGCATTTGACTAATGGATTCGTTGTGCTTCTATTGTCAAATGACGGACCTTCAACAAATTTGCAGCGCATCAATTTAAAGATCCATCCGAGTCCACCAACGGGACTCAATTATTACTGTCTGTATAATCTAATAAAAATGAGTTGTGAGGAACCTGACCTGATGATAGTTGTCGATTGTTGTTATTTATTGTATCATCACGTGTGTTTCACAAGCGAAAGATATCACAGTATTTGATATGAATAATATAGTTGCGCTGCTGTAGTATAAACTTAGGTCAAGTGAGCAGTCGGAGTTTGTTTATGCGCTATAAATAAAAATATTATGGAAGATAATGCCGATACTAAAAATATTACATCAAACCAACGATGGTAAAAATTAAATTGCAAGTCTCCCAGTACTTGTGTTACCTGAAAACAACAAATTCCCATTTTACTTCACAACCCTAGCTAGTTTATTCAAGATCAGCGGTTGACAATATGTTCACTTACGATAACTCTGTACTCTGGTGGCATATTCATTCTTAACAAGAGTACGGATGAAACAAAGTACATGCCCTATGAACCAATAAAAAATAGCAATTACTCATTAGTCATATCTCTAATGAAATACTATCGTCAACTTACCATGATCTGAACCAGTACCAGGACAATAACGTTTGACGACTTGGAACTTGATATCGCATAGAAAAACTAGAATCGGGAACAATTTGAATTTGCATTAGCCTCTTTCCGAATAATATACCATACCAAACGACATAATGTGTACCACATTATAACATACCTTGGTTAAGGTTAACAATAATCCTCGAATTGAAGTTAGTACAATACACCCAACAAGAATAAAAGAAACGTGCTGTGACCAAAATTGCACATCAACATCCAATCCGATCCAATGAACGCATATTTCAAGGCCACGAGTAACTGGGTCGACTTTTCCAACCCGGTTAAAAACTATATTTACCGTGCACTGCATGTTGAATTACAAATAAAGTCAAAGTCAATTTAGGTCAGGTAATTCGTACGTAATTCGGCTTAAACAAATTGAACCTCACAATAAAGATTTTCCAAATGCAATACAATGAAAAGAAATATCCCAAAAAATTAAAGTAGATTCCTTTCCAAGTTTTAGACCACTCAGCCCTCTCTTGCATGTTTCTCAGTTCTACTATTTCCAAAAACAAGTGACGACTTAACTCTTCTAATGATGCGATTTCTTCTCGAAGATTATTGTAATCTGCCTCTAATGAAGTTTGCAAAAATACAGCAAATTAAAAACTCGAGCCCAGTAACTCTATCAAGTCTTTAACTCCTTATTACGAAACTTACTATTTGAAGACGATGGGCTGAAAATACTCCAAAATCCACCACTTGGACTCCCGGAATCCTTTCTACTTATGGCTAATCTTCTTTTCTTGACCAGTGTCATATCCAAGGTTTGTGTCAGTTTCTTTTCAACACTTTGAATGTCACTTTGTCTGACAGGCCTACGAGCAGGTAAAATAACATTAATTAATATGGTAAGGTATTGATAAATAACTCTAATACTATTAATCTTCTCTTGCCTTATAAACAAGGCCATTGAAGTATAAGGATAGTTTACAGCACCAAATCCTGAAAGCAAAGCCATCACAGTAACTCCAATAACTCCAACTCGACTTACAGCCTGTTCCATGGAGAAAGTCTCTCGTCGCGTGCTTTGAATTGGAAATGGATCACCCACTTTCCAAAATAAATACAGGTACACAAACCAAACTAACACTGAAAGCCCACGATGCACTCCATTTCCGCCTGCAAAGTATAAAAATAATAATAGAATTGATGCTAATTAATTATCATTGAGTATAATTTAATAATTTACCTAATCTTAAATTGCTTATCACATAGTATCCAATATAAAATGGAATCAAAGCGATGGTCATTGATAATATAAAATACAGCGTAATGTTCCAATGTACATATCTTGAGCTGTAATAATAAGAAAATAATTGATTGATCCTGAATAGCCAACAACATACAAATCCCGACTTCCACTTACTCAGAGTCCAATACTCCCACAATTTCAAATATAATCAATTCAAATAATGTGCAAGACAGGGCGAATGTTGTAGAAAATATTAACTGAATTAGCAAGTTGTGAACTTCATAATCCTTAAATAGTTGTTTGACAAAAAATATCCAGCCTCCAACGAAAAAAACAATCTGCAAAGTAAAATAACTTTAGTAAATGTTATTTGTAAAAGTACAGTAATGAATTAGTGAATAACAGCTTTACCTGGGACCCCAAAATTATTGCCGTATCTTCAAAAAATCCCATGGCTCGTTCGTCAGTCTTTTAATCGTTAACTGGGGGAGTTATCTTTTCTAATCTTGTGAAACTAAATTAACATCAGCAATTGTCCCATACATATGAGAGTAGGTCACTCATTAAACCTGCAACATGGTGTCATATGTCATAACTTACAAATCATTTCAATTTCAAACAACAAAAACCATAAAAAAGTTGATATTTACATACCGGTTCCTTCCTTATGCGGTGTCAGCATATTAGTCTATTTTCCCAAAAGTCCGTAGATTTCCCTTGATGGAATCTGTCTTTAAAAACAAACTATTACAAAATTGCAAATGACTCAATTTCAGGAAATCTTGCATCAAACGTGCAAACTGTTAAAAATCCAAATTATTAGTTTTGAGCGTACGAGTGCATTGTTGATGTTGACTATTGTTGACTGGAGGAGAGAGATTTAAAATTCCCGCCTCAACTCAATGTTTTCAGTCTCGCTGGCATCTTAGCTGGTGGCTGGCTTGTCAAAAAGACTGGAAGCAAAAAAGTGACCGCTTTGCTTTCACCAATTCTTTGTCCCATAACAAAATAATAATTCTTTGTTCATTGATGGTTATCCAAGTTATTCCAGAATTTAATAGTTTCCTCGGTCTGAAGCTTAACAAAGTGCACAAGTTGTCGGAGAATATACTCTTGTGGATATTTATGTCATCATAATTTAAGAATTTGAATTACCAAGTTTAGGTAAATATTTTAAAATGGCAGTCAAAGCAGGCTTGTTCTGGAATTATGGGACAAATGTGTAGACGTTTTAAATATGTGGTCATTTATATACATTTCAGTTTCTCAAATCTTGGGAATCTTCCTATGAGAGTACCCTTATAAAAGGAATGTCATCGGAAGACAGCAGCCTAAATATGCTCGGAGCCCCACATTCCCTTGCTCAACAACCCTCTGGTGGTCTCCTCCCACCACCTCCGGCACCAGCCCCATTGGGTGGTGCAGGATCTTCCTCAAATCAAGCCTCCTCCTCCAGCTGTAGTAGCAGTAAACAAGGAGGTTCCTCCTCCGCAGTGGTAATACATGACAGACTGCCAGTTTTTTGTGAACAGGAACAGTTGTCAAAAGATTATAAAAACTTTTTTGTTTCCAGAAACCCACATATTCTTTAAAATATACTCTGGCAGGTCATACCAAGGCTGTTTCCTCTGTAAAATTCAGCCCTAATGGGGAATGGCTTGCAAGCAGCTCAGCTGATAAGCTAATAAAGATTTGGGGAGCGTATGATGGAAAGTTTGAAAAAACTATTTCCGGACATAAGCTCGGGTTATCAGATGTAGCTTGGTCCAGTGATTCCAGACTACTTGTGTCCGCATCGGACGATAAAACTCTAAAAATTTGGGAGTTGAGTTCCGTAAGTGGATTTACAAAATCCGTAGGCATTCATAATTGAAAATGGCTTGTTCAACTGTAAATGATTTTTCTAATTTTTTGTAACAGGGAAAATGCCTCAAAACGTTAAAGGGACACAGCAACTATGTTTTTTGCTGCAATTTCAATCCTCAATCAAATCTTATTGTGTCTGGATCGGTATGTACTAGTAATGTCTTTATATGGTGGCGACGAGTTACTGGATTCACAGAATCTTACATTGTTTAATTTTCGCTTGGTGTAATAGTTTGATGAAAGTGTCCGGATATGGGATGTGAGGACAGGAAAATGCTTGAAAACTCTGCCAGCTCATTCTGACCCTGTGTCTGCCGTTCATTTCAACCGTGACGGATCCCTGATTGTATCGTCCAGTTATGATGGACTATGGTACGGAAACATCTAAATAAATGTAGTTTTTCTCCCACGCATGAATGTTAATACCATAACTTTTGTTATAATTTGCAGTCGGATATGGGATACGGCATCTGGGCAGTGTTTGAAGACATTAATCGATGACGATAATCCTCCTGTATCATTTGTCAAGTTCTCCCCTAATGGAAAATATATCCTTGCTGCAACTTTGGATAACACTCTGAAATTGTGGGACTATTCGAAAGGAAAATGTTTGAAAACTTACACAGGTCACAAGAATGAAAAGTACTGTATATTTGCCAACTTTTCAGTAACTGGTGGAAAGGTACCTGGAAAAAATATCTTGAAGGACTTTAATTTCGTTATCGTACCGTAGAACAGTTATTGAATTGAAGTTATTGCTGTATTTTTAGTGGATTGTTTCGGGATCCGAGGATTGCTTGGTTTACATTTGGAATTTGCAAAACAAAGACATTGTCCAAAAGCTTGGCGGTCACACAGGTATAATTTATTTTGAAACATTCAAAAAGTTCTCGTATCCATCTGGTTTGCTTATGATTTATGACTACTTTTCAGATGTTGTACTCTGCACTGCCTGCCACCCTACGGAAAATATTATTGCGTCAGCCGCATTGGAAAATGATAAGACAATTAAACTGTGGAAGAGTGAAACTTAAAAAATCGTTTAATTAAACACTCAGCCAATGCCAGAACTGGAATATATGCAAAAAGACCGGAAATCATAATATTATTGCAAGTTTATTTAGAACGTATTTTACTATAATGACGACCACTTACGTGACTCGGAACATATCTAGAATTTGAGTTGATTCTCTTCCTGGTTCGTAGGCCAATATTTATATTCCGTAGGTTCAACAATCGAAATTAAATCAATAACATATAATGAGTTACTTACTATTGCCACACGGTTGTAATTTATTTTTTGGGATCTGATAGAAAATTTTAATTAAGGGATGGCATTTTATTAATCTTACGAAAGTAAAAGCTGTAGCTATTGTAATATTCCGGGATGTGTAAAAAATGTACTATTGAATTAGTTTGGTTCATCTCCAAGCGTTGCAATGTGGATATTTCTGCAACGGAAGTACCTTTTGTAATCTACATCATAAAATTGTTCATCCTTAAGAAATTACAAGTAGTTTGTGACTGGTGACGGATGTTTTATACCTGTACTAATGCTATTTTTCAAAATGAATGATATTTATTAATTTAACTTATAACATTCTGATTCTACTTATCCCGTCGAAATAAAATTCATCGATTATATTTTTACATTTTCATAATTTTATTGTATATCTGTTCAACAACAGTGCTTTCCTACAAACTCACTAATACTTGTCTTTACTAATTCATTTCATGTTTGGATATTGGTCCCTCATTTCCAGATTGTATTTGTATTGTTCCCTTTGGTGAATTGTCTCCATCTCTGTCACAGCAAATTGGTCCCTTAATCTATCAGAGATATTAATTGGTCCCTCTGTTTCGTAGCTAAATTATTAAGCAATCATTATAATTTGCAATTTTTTTTACACTACTTCTTTAACTACAGCTAAATGTCTTCCTCTACTCTTGGTAGTACTACTTTTAGTTGCTAAATTAAACCTCTTTTCTTTCTGTCATTACATTAAGACCCATGAAATTTTCAAAATCTCAGATATTGTCTCATTTTTCAAGCAATTGAGTCGTGGCATCCTGTATCTCTTTCCATGCAATCTCAACGTCTTTGCTCGTAGTGAATCGAGAGCAAACTGCGAATCGCAAAATGTACAATCCATGCAGTTTTGATGGAACAATGTGAATTTTTCCTCGCTCGTTAATGCTCTTCAAGAGCTTTTCATTTTCATCTTCCGTCTTGTTCTGATAAGAACAAAAAATAAAGGTAAGAATTAAGCATACACATTCCAAACATTTAAATTACCATCTCCGAACTTACTTTCATTCTGAAACAAACCAAGCCCAGCAAAACTGGGGCAGAGATCTCAAATCTGGGATCTTGAAGGAGAAGTTTTTCAAATTCATGAGACAGTGCAATTTGTCCACGAATATGCTGTTGAAGCTTCTTGGACCCATAGGTTCTCATAACAAACCACAACTTCAATGAACGGAATCGTCTTCCCAGAGGAATTTGCCAGTGCTTGATAAAGAAAATGTCAAATATATCAATGTATGCAAGTTTAGATAATAGAATTTAAAAGTGAAAGCAAAGCCATACTCGATAATCTGGAGCTTTCCCTTGCATGTCGTGTTTCAAATAGAGTGGATCCATGTTGAATGCATCCACCAACTCGTTGGCGTTGGCCACCCACATTGCTGAGAAAACGAGGTATCACAGTTATCGCGGAGTTTGTAATACAAATAAATGCATGCAAATCTAAAATACCGGAACAATCAAAGTTGACCAGCAGCCATTTGTGTGGGTTAAAATTAAAGGAATCTGCTTTCTCAATCCCTGAAATGTCATGAGATAATTGATTAAATGAGTAAATTAAACCCAGCTCATCTAACCAATGACTTACCAGTCATGAGATAACGGTATTCCTCACAAATGAACGCAGAGCCTGACAAAGAGCAATTAATAATTAACTAAATTTCCGTGTAGCATTACACAGACTTTGTTATTTACCTGCATAAGCGGCATCGACATGAAGCCAAATTCCTTGTTCCACGCAAACGTCTCCGATTTCATTCAGATTGTCAAATGCACAAGAGTTGGTTGTTCCAAGGGTTGCGACAACCTAATAATTTTAGCGTTTATAATTGTCCTCTTCTAAGCTAGTGTAACAAATGTCAATTATATAGCTCACATAAAATGGAATTAATCCTTTGGCCTTGTCTTCTTGAATTGCAGATTTCAATGCATCTCCCCGCATTGAGAGACTGCCATCCGTTTTAACAATTCGCATTTTGATCCCTCCTAGAAGTGATGCTCGTTCAACGGAACAATGAGATTGATCTGCATTAAATATTTATGACCACACCTGAACATGTCGTCAGTTACAATGAAGTCTTAGCAAACTCACCAGAAGTGTATGCAACCAGCTGAAAAACGAACATGCAAACATGAATTAGTGGATGTCAAATTTTTCAATTAACTCTCCAAGAGGGTTTCAAATGCTTACCTGAACTAACTAAATCTAACCTAAGCTAATCTTAAAATTACACTGGTTTTGTCATCGGGACTGTTAATTCACGTCAATGTTTAGCAACCTTTGACCGTTTTGTCAAAGGTTTGTCATCGTCACTCTCATCGTCCGACACTTCTTCACAAGATAACGAAATATTACTCACTTTTCCCAAAAATGTTCCTTCGTCAAATCCTTCCGTTTTTGCATACGATTTCACAGTCCTTGCCCGAGCTGAGAGTAATGCCACCAAAGTTGCTTCACTAGCCGTACCCTAAGTTTACATAGCATTTAATAATTTTATTCATACGACCTCATGATTATGGTAAGAAAAAAATCCTTAGGATTCTGACAACAGTATGAATACGACAAAACCTGGTACCTGGATAACACCACCACCTCGTCCATTGGAACCTGTTGCCAAAAATTTTGAGGGAAGAGAAAGCATTTTTCCCAACCAGTCCATCATCACAACTTCCAGCTCTGTGTAGGCAATTGATCATGGTTTAGAATTGAAAATTACAAAACCGACCTTGACTCTCACTCTTTTTGTTTGAAAGTTTAATTAAACAAACCTGTGCAGGCTGGACTAGCAATCCAAGTAAATCCAATGCATGCAATTGCTGAAACATATAGATTTACATGTAAATTGGAATTAATGATTTCCAAATTCTATATTATACCTCCAGATAGCATATCCGCAACAATAGCCGGATATGAATTTGCGGTTGGGTAGTACGCATGGAACTGAGGGGAGTGCCAATGGGTGACCTATTAATAAAAAACAAAGTTTTACATATTTGAGTTCCCCTATTTGCAAATCATAATTTTATTTCTCTATTAGCACACCCCAGGCATTATAACCCTTTCAATGTCTTTCATGATTTCCTCCCATTTTTCTCCTTCTTCTGGTGCTTCTTCCGGAATCAAGTCACGGAGATAGCCTGGCTTTACCGTGGGAAGGACACGCCTATACATTAAGTATATTGATTCATGAATTACATTTTTGCAACTACTTGTACATGAATAGTAATTTTAAATTACAGATATCTTAAATAAATTTAAATACAAACCTCTCTCGTATGTTTTCCAAGTAGTCCGTGATATACTTTAGCATTGCTTCCCCAAAATTACGAAACTCATCAGCTTCCATGTTGAACGTTTATGAATTTGCGAATCTATAACAAACAAGTGGATGATTCTTATTTCGAGGTCAAATGTGAAATCCACCAAGGGGCAAATATAATGAAACAAGGTGACGCCCGTACAAAATGGTCTGGGAGTGATTGTGACGAAGTAGAAATGTGGCTAGTTTAGACTGGAGAAAGTTGGACGGAGAAAGTTGTGGAGAGCGAGTAGAGAGAAAGTTGCGAGTGTCTCAAAATCAGTGAGAAGGATTACATTCGTGGAAAGCTCAACAGGCTCCATGAAGACGCTACATGATTACTTTAGAGTGAAGTGCACTGTTCTGGCCAGTCAGTCTGGAATAGAATACTTTCTCTACTCTAAATCGGACGAGTATAATGGAATAAGTTACTGACTCGCTTTCTCTTTTTACTTTCACTCCTTTCACCTCTCCACCGAATCAATTACGACACGATGACGAGCATGGGCTTTGACTGGAACAGTATCCAGTTCTCTGTTCTAAGCGATGAATATCTGCTACAGCCTTAACTACGAGTTCATATCACAAAGGAAAGCAAAAAAGAACATGTTCAAATCAATTGGGTGTAGCGATTTATTGCCAAGTGGGAAAGCTTTTTCCTATTGATATTCTCAAGATGTTGTGTGGGAGGGAGACTAGAAGCTATTGATCTTTTTATGCAATGGAAGACTCGTGAAATCTATACAGTTTCCATTCGAATACCGTAAAAATTTAAGCTAGTGCTGATGACCAATTACTTTAGTGACCCATTTCCAGTAAAACTGGCAAACACAAAAGCAAATCTTTAACTATTACGGTAACAAAAGTTTCATGGATTTTAACTGGAGTAATTACGGAGTATGAAGTATAGAGTAATTATGGAGTAATTACGAGTAACTAAGATTTTCAAATTGTTACCTGTAAATGTGAAATGTCCCGTCTATGAAACCGATCCGAATGCGATATAACAATGCTTTAAATCCAACCAACACTTCTCAGGAGAGACGCGCAATCGACAATGACGATGTTTTGGACGTACCACTTGAATTATTTCATATTTGAGGATTAATTAAATATCTAACTATTTAACATTACAATGCAATAACTAATCGACGTGATGACTTTGTTCCAATTAATCATTTATATGTACAACATATCCCCGACAAGGACATCAACCAACTACTTCAAAGGAAAATTATTTTTTTGCTGCATAGAATTCTAATAAGCTAATTTTGACATTCTATTGTTAGTGAAGTGACAGTAGGCTTTGTTTATGATGCTATTTTTTTGTGTTTATCTAATCCCCCATGAGAATGTCATTGAAGCTTTAAATCCCAGACATGACATAAAAAGTGCACTTGCCTGCTTCTTGTTGTTTCATACGAGTACAAGACAATTCAATATTTATTTAGTTATCATTACGATCACGATCCTTAAATATAGATAAACTCAGTATAATACTTTGTACACTGACATAAACTTGAATAATGTGAATAAGAAGTCTCAACGATAGCTTCAGCCACATGAAATAAATAGCCACATCATTTTTGTGCAAACAAGTTATGTTAAAATTGATAGCAGCCAAAAGTATGGCTCATGCACATCCTTCTTTCTGAATGAATTTCATGTAATATGAAATTATGTCGTTTGGACGCACTTGTCAGAGTACACTATCCGCGTTTGCTGCGATCCTTCTGAATGTCTAGGTCGTAATCTAGCAAAATTGCACCTGCTTATGCATATGTATATCATTGACTTCGGCCATCTGTGGGAAACGTGTACACCATGTTTTCCACTACCTGTAATTTACGCAATCCTTTTGTTACATTGTTGAAGCATTGTTGCTAGAATCTAGCAGGAATGTATTACAATACATTTGTACGTACATGAGTGAGTGAAGGATTCATTCATAGTAAAACGTAGTAATGATCAGAATATGAATAATGTTTTTCATATTCCTATGTGAATCAGATCATGAACATCAAGTATCATCGAAAATGATGCGCCACAGAAGGTAAACGACTTATTACAGTATACTAATTAGCACTAACAATACTGAAATTGATGATTAATGTGATTTATGACTGAGAAATAGAATTATAATCACAGACCTCTTGCATGTTTCATTCCATGCAAGGAATGAGTCGATAGGGTATTTCAATTTTAAATTAATTATTTTCCCAAATTATGTTGATTGTCTATTATTCTACTATTGTCTGACTGATCTATGAAATATAATTTTTTTTTAATTTAAAAAAATTTATGAAAATATGAGCTTCATTTTCATTTTTAGGCTTTCAACCATGAAGTCTTCAGTTTTCATATAAATCAGTCATATGCAAATTGGTTCTCCTCCAGCTTTTCCAGGCAGGGGCAGACTGCGTGGTGACTGAAGTCATTTGGATTTCCTGGACAAGGTGCCACGCAGTCTGGCTACCATTGCCTTTTGGATCTGTGGATTTTGTCAGTTTTTCTATTTTCTGAAAATAATCTTTTTCTCCTTTCAAACCCCAATTTTATAAAAACCCCTTGGCCCCCCTTATCGAGGAAGTAAATCACGCAAGGGTAAGTCATTTTTGTCATTTAATTCAAGGATTGGATTTGGTTGGACATTCCGACTTGGAATAATTTCGGATTAACATACTTTAGACATTTTTTAATTCTCGGCTTTCCGTTTTCATTCCTAGTTCGGAATGGAAGGAACAGTGATGGAAAAGGGAAGTAGCTTCATTTCGGATAAGATTTCATCCAAATCAACTCAAAAAGGCAAAAAAGTAGTGAGGGTGGATGCCGAAAAGGTTGAAATTGGGAAGGTCCAAGCTCCTGAAGTGTCGTCCACATCCCTCTACATTCGACGAAATTCCTCTCTCAACCAACTGTTGACTAAAACTCCCCTGGAACCCTTGACCCTACCCACGTCCCCATTGGAAAAAATGAATTTGCAAGGCCGATGGACCGAATTTCCAAGTCCTTTGCCAATGCCACCGATCGGATCTATGGATGAGAATGGGCAATCTCATCACAAGGATATGCCAATTCGGATGAAGTCTTTGCCATCCTTTGGATTCAAAATTGGCAAGTTGGCTGAGACCAGTTTGAGCTGTAGGAAGAAACGGCCAATGTCACGGGGCAGTAGTAGTGGGAGCCCTGCAAGGCGTAAGACTGGAGGAAGAGGGCCACCTGCCGTGGTGCCAATCAAAATTCGACAACGTCGAAGAAGGACTGCATTGACTGCAATTCCCAAAATG
>JAAXNX010000623.1:0-25712 GCA_036491905.1 Folsomia manolachei | reverse complement strand
CTGAGTTGCTTTTTTTATTATTAAATCCACTTTTGACTTTTCCTTCTGAACTCCCACTACTACTCTTGCTATTATGCAGTTGGTTGACTTTTGCAACCAATTCATACAGGATAGGCAGGCAACAGGCATGTAAAATAAAATAAAATGTTAACTACGGACAGCAGGGAATATACGATGTTGTTGGGGCATTAACAATAAGTTGGAGATTTTGGGAGGTTTTCGTCTACTAGTTACTTGTTTGTTGTGTTGTAATAAAATACCTTTGTTGATGCAGCCACTGAACAGAAACAATGAACAATTACACTACATTTGCCGGTACGTCTGCATTTATAAATGTAGTAGGCAAGGTATGTGTCAGGGAAGATGTGAAGGCAGGATGCACCCACCTTAAATTTCTGCATTGGGTATAAAACCAAGCCGGAAAGTGAGAAGAAAGGGTTGTTGTAATTTTATTGTGAATATTATGCAGAATGTAATTTGTTAAGGTTGGTGGCGTGGATGGATTGGAGTCAAATGAATAATAGAAGGATGTACAAGTGTTTGACTTGTGGTAATGCTAAATTGTGCATTATTATTAATTTGGTAGGATTAGATAAGGATGTGATAGGATTCGCGATATATGTTTCTATTACAGTATCTGAGAATCAGCTCTAAATAATTTTTCCTGCTTGTCAAAAGTTAACCAATGCTTTTTTTGTAAGTTAAATAAGATGCAGCCAGGTACAACTTGATAGCATACACAGTTTACTGGTAATTGAAGCCAAAGTTAACTATCACCTAATTGCCCTGATTGGATAGATATTTGTTTGTTTTTGCGTAATGTGTCTAAATCTTGTCTTGAACAGTCGGACTAGTTAGTTCACAACATTCACGAGATAATTCCCAGGTAAATAATTTATTTCCAGTCTAGTCTAGTCAGGATTTATCTAGAGGTTATATCCCATGTCGATTACATTACTGTAGCTAATTTGTGAAATGTCAATTTACCTTAATCTCCTTCAGTACAATAAATTATTTGGTTGGAGTTTATTCGCATGCAAAACTCTCGTGTCATGTTTCCAAGTTGTACATTTGTTTTTTGCAATAGATCCCTAAAACATAGCTCACAACCACTGTGAGAGAGATTTACAAATTTTCACAGTATAATTTTTCCATCCTTTGAGCCCGAGAAATTTCTCAAGCTGAGCAAATTAAGTAAAAAGTCTGCACTGATTTTGTTTTAGTTATGCTGGCTGGCTGTGCCGTGCGTGATTCGAAATTATATCTCTTCCTCACATCTTTAACAACCGACAAACAACTCCGACTCCGAATCAAGCAAAATGGCGTAATAACCTTTAATAATGCATAATAATAATTTGATGCTCTCACTGAGGTCGAGATTTATGATGTCTTGTAGAAAAATGGATGTTTATGTTTTATGAATGTTGTGATTTTTGGTCTCCCCTGAGTTATTCTTCATCCTCGACAACGGGATACTGGGGATGACATGACGAGTGCAATTTAAAGATTTGCATTTAATCCCAATCTTTTTTCTGCTGTGAGACAAATCCTTCAAAACTTTTGTTTCATTTTCCAATTCAACAAACATTTTTTTCTAGAGCAGCGGGTGGGATGGGATGACTTATTCTTGGTTTATCATAAACTTTTCTGTGGTTAGTTTTCCTGCATGTGCGGAATTAGTGACATGAAATGAAATCTTGCAATTGCACGTGATAAGTGGATTCAAAATGTTTACTCAAACTTTGAGTGTTTTAACAACTTTTCAGTTTTCACGTGCAAACTTTTAAGCAATGCTTTAAAAGTTGGTTGAATTTGATTTGGAATTATCCATTTCTTTTTCAACTTTAAAAAGGATTACCACACTTTATTTCGCCCTTGGTTTATGTTGAGCTAGTTTGGTGTATGCATATGTATGCATGAAAAAAATCATAGATATGGATAGTGATTAAGGTTTGTGCTGAATTTGTTGAACTGCCGATATATACTGGTTTTATTTGTCATTTCATTTCACTCGGTTTATTAAATGGGCTATATGGTGAGTCAGAAAATGTGATGCTAAATGTCTAAATGTGTTATCTGATGTTCTTTGCTGCCTCGTTCCAAGTTTTAATGCATAAATCCTGCTTATTATTTTGTATCAGTTCATTCCATGCAGAATACTTCAACATTTTAACCGAGCTAGAACTAAATCTAACCAACTGAATCGACTACATTACTTAGTTTACTACTAATAAAATTCAGTCGAACATGGTGGGGAAGAGTTGTACACAATTTTTAGCAGAATTACATATGCCGTTTTTTATTTCAACTTTTTTAAACCACCGTCAAATCAACCACCAAAACCATAACCATATACATTACCCCCATGTGAATTTAATATGGAGAGATATTTTTATATTAGGAAGACCATTAGTTGTGTATTTCTGCATCGAAATGTTTCCATCAACCTTATTTTTACGTTGACATTTATTATTCAGGAGTTGTAAAAAACAGAGGAACAGACTTGGCAATTTTTTTTATTATCTTTCTTCACCGTACTTCTGTTCATGATTTCATGATGATTGGAGAAATGGATGCCTCGATATGCGATGCGTGTACATATTCCAAATTCCTATTATCAGTAATATCTATTCTTCTGTATTATCGACATCCTAAGATAAGTACGTTATATAAATCTTTTGGCATTCTATTGTGTGGCACAATTTGTGCATTCAACTTATTATATCCGGCGTCTTATTAAGACTGTCGCTCTAAGTAATCTACTTCATGCAATTAGAAAATGATGCATACACATGAGTTTTACCGATAATCGAAATTTTTCTGTTTTTTTGTTTCAGGCCACCTTATCAAACCCCAAAAATCAACGATTTCAAATCATGACCACGGACCGGACAGGGACAATAATGTAGTGCTCTCCTCTCTCCCTGATTTATTTATTCATTCATTCATGCCACAGTTCCTGTTGGACTCGAATAAAAGTAAATTGTCCGATAAAATCGGTGCAATTGAGGAGTGACGCGTCTCACAAAGTAGTGCACTCACTTATCATCACTACTCCTTCCTTTCTATCTCACCCTGGTCCACCAACATTTGGACCTGGTTCACTCATGGGACGTCGGAAAGCAAATACGGACACGACTCATAATGGTAAGCATAATTTTCCTATTTGTCCCTCCATGAATAAAACATGTCATTTTGTTTCTGATATGACATGTTACTTGAGTATCTTTGATTTTACGATTTCCTCCAATTTTGTTCACTTACCATTAGTTCGGGAAACGGAAGTGGAGACTCGTCGAGGCCGGGGTCGTGGCGGCGGTGGCGCAGTGTCACGTGGAGGAATCCAACGCCGAGGTGGAGCTCGTGGAGGACGTCGTCAAAGCCCAACTCCACCCCCGTCTGGGTCAGAGGTGAATAAAACAAGTCATTCAACCCCCGTTGACGAGGTCTGCCCAAATGTGCCACCATCCAGAGTTGAAGTCTCAGCCAACGCCGTCAACGTCAATGGGGTCGGAGGCTCGAGTAAAACGCTGGGGACAAATTCTGCATGTGATAAGGATGAGGTAAATTCCAACTATTTTTTCCAAACCCCTTCCTCCACGTAACTTGTTAAAAAAAGAGTAGAATAGATAACCCACTCCAGCCAAGCTCAACCAGATGTGGTTAACGAAAAAGGTTTGAGATTAGGAGTAGGAGGACATCTCACTCCATCCAGTTGGAAAAGTGTTCCGCTATATTAACTCTCTGACAGTAGTTGCTGACAAAGTAAATGTGGAAAATGTTATTTAGAGCTCTAACATATTTCCATCTACTCAGACTTATCATGGAATTCTTTCCGATAAGATGTGATGTAAATGTAGTTCTTTTGCATTGTATCCGGAGTCTGAGTTCGGGACGGTAGAGTTTGCCCCTAAAATTCCGGAAATTTTATAAGGATTAAGGATTGATTACGTGTTATCTATTCACTTCCAGAGGACATGTGTTGGTAGGAAAATAGCATCATTATACTTGGAATAGTGATAGGGAGCTGAATTGTCATTACCTTATGTGTGCCATGCATCTCAGTGATTGTGTGACTGTGCATATCACAAAAAAGTGTCAGTCGGTCTGCGAGTGTGGTTGAGTTTGATTGGAGTGAGTGGAAGTAGTTTTTGATCGGCTGTGAAATTCAGAGTGAATTTGCTAATAAATAATATTTATTTGCCAATTTTTATAAACTTGATTAATTTCCCTACAGATGAGCCAGCAAACGACAAGTGGTGCAAGTGGTGATTCTGGAGTAAATAAGGCTAAGAAGTCCAATGACTGTAATAAAATAGTAAGTTTGTTATTTTCAAGTTTAGTACGAGGAGTTTTTGAGTTTTTCCTTGATAATTTATGCATAATTTACTTACTCCAAGTACAGTTAACTTATCTTAAATTTAACATATGTGTGGCTGACGTAGGACTCTGCAGATAAGGAGAGTCCAGAAGTTGGCAGTAAATCCTCCTTGTCATCCAGCGAATCATTTAAACGGCTCCCAAAGAAAAGAAAGTTTGACCTCTCCGATTTCGAGATTCCAAATGCAGACTCCACCCACCCCAAAGTTAGCTTGACCTCTTCTCCTGCTGATAAACCGGAAATCGCCACCCCCCAAAGATACCCTCCTCCTAGTTTCCAGGATAAACAGCTGACAACTGCTCCAGAAGTCCAGAAGGACGGAAGAGAAAGCAATGGTGCTCCTTCAGCAATAACAGAAAATCCTATCATTATTAATCGCAATGGTAATCAGCACGGCAATCATGACAATCGACACTCTCCGCCACAATTTCATACTTCCTCCTCCAGTTCAACACATCCGGTCGAGTTGCGGAATATTATTCCGACTCAACATCACAATATGTCGGGTAGTATCAACCACACGGGTAACATGTCCTCGCATGCCGCTGTGATTGTGTCTTCGCCGAGTCGTCACTCCCTAATCATAACAGAGTCACAGGGACTGGCCTCAAAAGCATTAATTAACCCGCAATTGGACACTCATACTCATCTCTCTATGGGCCAGGGAGGTGGATCGCTATTAACGTCTGGAGGAAATTATTCGCCTTCCGTTACACCTCAGCAGCAGCAGCAGCCTTCCATTGCACACCACGAGTCCAAGGCAGTAGTTTATGCTGCATACGGTTCGAATCCTAATAGAAATATTCATATTTCTCCAGTATATTCAAATTCCGGAGGAAGTCGTGATGCGTCCCCCTTATCTTCTTATTCAATTAATTCACACCAATATCCAGTTTCGCAACAGACCGAGCAACCAATGGATTTAGGACGAAGATCTAATAGTAGTGGACAAAATCCTGCAGGAGACCCCTCATATAGTAGTTTGGGAACGACTCATAACATGACTCAGCATCAACAACCACCGACGACAACTATTATAAATTATCGAAGCAGATCACCATCCCCTTCTTACAGAATACAGCAACATCATCTCCACAAGACGAGTGATTCTGTACAACAATCTACTCAACGAACCGTTCAGCATGGTCCACCGCAGGCCAGTTTATCCACTTCTCATCATCAACAATATTCGACGTATCGTGGGATTGTTCAACCGTCAAAGGTAGTATTTCTTTTTGTTAATTTCTTTTGAATATGTAGGTTTTCAAGAATTGATAACTTGATATTGATAAGATTAATAACATGTCTTTTTTATTTATTTGTGTGCAGCACCCTTATCGAACTGGAGTTGAGCACGAAGGACTAAACTTGGTTGTGGACAGGGCCAAGTCGCCCATGGAATATGCCGTGTATTCTCAGCCATCCTCTGGTGTGATTAGTACAACCCAATCAAATAGTTCTATTCAAATAGCAACCACCCCAGCAGAGGTTTCATTCGCAAAAATAGGTCCACTGCTCAGTCAACAAAAGATTGTTCATGTCCATCACCAGCAGCAGGGTCAAAGCCATCATATTGGACCTCCCAGTCAAAGTCAACCAGCATCTCATGGGGGTAGACTTTTAATGGCAGCTCCTTCTCATCCCATTCACCAGAAAGAACAACAAATCCATGAACTAGGGAACAGAGGTCCTCCTGCCGCAGCTCATCAACATCAACTTCCTCCTTCAGTAATTTCTGTTCCAGGGGTTGGTGACAGGATAGCCATTGAGATTCGGGGAGATTTTCGTACATCATCAAGGTCCAACTCTGTTGATGCTCCTAGAGAATTGGATTCTATGATGGTGAAAACAGAGGTCAGACCAGATGAGGCTTCGGTATTACCTATTACTACGTATGCACCTAAATATGGCTTTCAGACGGTTCTTCAGGTATGTTAATTTAACCTTGCGTTACAATCCTCGAATTAATTTATTGGAACTAATGACCCAATATTTCTTCCCTTGTCTTGTAGACGTCGAAGTTGGAAGAACCAAAATCCAGCGAGCAGGCTTCCTGGAGAGGAGAAGGAGGAACCAACAACAATAATGAGCGTGGTGGTAGCGAAACGAATAATGTACAAAGGGCAGAAACAAAGTCCAATGTGGTTAATCCACCTCCGTTAGACCTACGAGAGTGGAAAGGTCATCGCGTCTTGGCCAAACGATCCAATTTTTACATGCCTGGTGTCATCACCGCCGTTAGCGGTCATTCAACAATTACAGTTCTTTTCGATAGGGACAACGAAACAATGTCATACACGGATGTAATTCTATCTAGAACTTCATTTTATGATATTGTGTCTGATGCAAGTCCGGCCCCTGCTCAGGTGTGTATTAATTGTAAAAATAATTACACAAATTACTTAATTTACCGAACTAACTTTACCCTATTGCAAATTCCAGGTTACTGTGGGGTGTCAAGTATGTGTAAGGACTAGCACGGATAGTAGTTTATTCGTTGAAGGTGCAGTATCGCGTATTAGCGGCTGGCCTCCACAGTACGCCGTCCATGTGGCATTAGAGAACAAGGATTACACCGTAGCAAGACCAAATTTACGTCTGATGTTACCACCTTGGTGGGACGAATTAAAAGCCATCGAATCAATTTATGCTTTACCCCACAATCCTCCACCTCAACCGCAGTTGGAATCTTCTCATGTTCATCCTCATGCTAGTAGCAGCCGGGCATCATCTTCAGCATCCCGTCTAATGTCAAATGGTCCTTCGAATGGTCCTTCACCCATTTCCGTTTCAAATCACGGTATTGGTGGGAGTGGCGAGGACAGGAAACGTCCAACAGAATACGAATTTTGTGAAAGTGATGACGACCTTCACCGAGAAGACATTCATTTCAATGAGGTTGGAGCGACAATCGGAGGTCGGGGTGGATGTGGTGGATCCTTAACTCCTGGAACTCAGATCGGATCTAGCAAATGCTCCAGTGTACAAAGTCATGTTAGCTCTGGAAGTTTGATTGGAGAGCGAGGAACACCTAGGAGCCAAGCAACTACTCCAAGTAACCGATCTCAGAATGGAACTCCACACAAATACAAGAAGGGGGATGTTGTATCAACTCCGACAGGAATTCGTAAGAAATTTAATGGAAAACAGTGGAGACGTCTTTGCTCTCGAGAAGGTTGTGGGTGAGTACTTGTTTCAAATTGTTCTTGGCATAGAGTGGATCACTTTCTCACTCGTTCATATTGCCAAACAAAGATGTAATTGAAATTAATGGCGCAGGAAGGAATCTCAAAGGCGAGGTTACTGTTCGCGACATTTGGGGATGAAAGGCAAGCCAGGGTCACACCATAATAGCTCGTCGTCTTCTCTACGGTAAGTTTGATAGACTTTTGCATATAAGTAATTGATGATTCTTCTTTTTGCTAATCATATTTTACACATCATAGATCAAAATCGAAAGAAAGTGAAGCGGACGAAGCCAGTTCACGAGATTCTGGAACTTCACCAAGTTCCATGAGAGACGTTCGTTATGCCGGACGGTTCGATGCAGATGAAACTGAAGCAGCTACTATGTTAGTTTCCCTCTCCAGATCAACATCTCCTTCCTTCTCTACCTCCATCATCTCAAAAAAGTGGGTGTAATTCTCCACGAGTCCTCCTCCAGTCCCCGTTAACAGTTGGATCTAGACACAACCTTTTCATGCCAATTGCACATGGATCTTCTCTCGTGAGCACATCTCCTCCAGTTCCTCATCACACATCACCACCATCCTGGCAACAAATTAAACCTGGTGAAACAATAGTCTCTGTCAGCAGTCTTGCCATCGCTTCCACATCTGCGTCCACCCCAGTTCGACCGGTCTCATCAGTCTCAGTCCGTTATTCGACCAGAAATTCTTCGCCCAAAATTAGGGACCAGTGTAATTCAAATGAGCCCACTTGTTTCCTCTGGAAGTACATCAACCAGTATTTCCACATCCGGATTAATAACAGTTCATACGTCCAACGCTGGAATGAAGGCGTCGTCTGAAAGTCAATCTACTCGAGGTGGGACATTCATCACTCCAGGCAGCAACAACAACAATGCACCACATCACATTGGAATAGTAATCTCAACTAATTCTTCTGGTGAGAATGGTGGCAACAACGCCTCTTCCGTAATAAGAGAAATTAAACAAGAAAATTCCTCCGATGGACACTCTCACGAAGTAAACCGAATTAACCCATTAGCTCCCCCACCTCCTTTAACTGTAATGAAAGGTCCCATGACTCTTGCTCCTTTGGTTGTTTCAAACACGGCTCATCATCAAAATTTAAAAGGACAGCAACAAGTACAAATAACTCCTCGCTATCAAGTTATTCCTTTTACCACTATTCAAACATCAACTTCTGGTAATTCTTCTGGAGGAAGTGGGGGTACACAAATAGTGTTGGCTCATCCTATAACAACAATTAGCAGTGGACAACAACATGGCCAGATTTATCAGCAACAAACTCGGCAAATTATCACCACCAGTAGTGGTAATAGTGTGCCAAGCACTGTTGTTATGACCGGAGGAGGGGGTACTCCAATCACATTTAAAGCTGTCGAATGCAGTATTCAACAAAACAATGCAGGAGATAGATCAGAGCCAAGTAATCTTGACATGAAGTGGAAAACAGAGAACAAATATGTCCAAAATGGTGGGGCCAACTACAACGGAATTCCAATCATTAGCACGAGTAGTCCTTCTTCTCCTCCACAGTTGATAATACCTGAGCATGCATCTTCTATGGGAGACGGTGGCGGAATCATGGTTGGAGTAAGACCAAAAATGGATTCTCTCACAACGAACTTTATTCATTTGGTTGAAGCACCCCGAAAAGGAAGCAACAATAATGCAACCAACACTAATGCAATTGTCATTACAACTTCTTCTGGTGGAGGCCATCACCATCTTCAACCAACTCAACTTCTTCCTGTGATTCCCACTTCTGGATCTGGACCTCCTTCGGATGGAGGTGGTCATCAGACTGGTAACGAATCAGAATCTACTCCGAAAGTTTACCCGTGGCAGAGTTTATTGCCCTTTTTAACGCCGACACCCTCGCCGCCCCAGCACTGTTCCCTGAATGGAACTCCCGAATCTCCGTCGTCAGGAAAGGATGGGGGATCAACGTCCAATTTATTGATCCCATCCAATGATGTAGACTTACCTGATATTGGCGATGATGACGACGACGTATTTGTAGGTGTGTCGGATGCGTTGACAAATGTAAATGGGGCTAACAACAAACGACGTGCACTAAGGTATAACTAGTAGAGTGTTTATTAATTAATACTATACTATTGCTGAGATTTGTTTATGAGATTCTGACTTTTCTTTTTAATTGTCTCATCCTTAGTTTACCTGCTTCAAAACATGACGATGGCAAAGAGCCGGAAAGGGTGAGGAGACCGATGAATGCCTTCATGATCTTCAGCAAACGTCATCGTGCCCTTGTTCATCAACGGCACCCAAATCAGGATAACAGGACGGTGTCTAAAATCCTGGGAGAATGGTGGTATCAGTTGGGTAAGCGACAGAGGTTTCAGCAAACGTCATCGTGCCCTTGTTCATCAACGGCACCCAAATCAGGATAACAGGACGGTGTCTAAAATCCTGGGAGAATGGTGGTATCAGTTGGGTAAGCGACATATACTTAAAGAACTACGTTGCGAATGGGTGTTTGACTCTAAAGATTGCCTCGAACGAAATGTATTTTTAAGTATTTTTATTCCAACAAAATGAACAACTATTCAAAAAAGTTATTTTTACTGAAATAGGTCCTGATGAGAAACAAAAATACCACGCTCTAGCCTCTGAGGTTAAGGAAGCACATTTTAAGGCCAATCCTGGATGGAAATGGTGTAGCAGAGATAGAAGAAAGTCGTCTAGTGGTGCCGCGCCTCCTGGTTTGGAAGGCGTAGGTGTTGGAGGAAAGAAACGACGACCAAGTTCTACAGAAGATGATCCCTTGCCTTCACCTACTCTTCGGGGAGGCAGCGTACCGGAAAGACCAGGGGTGAGCCCAATTGAATCTGGAATTGGAAGTGGGACCACTAGTGGAGAGTTGCATAAAAGTAGCGGAGATTTCTCAGATGAAGAAGATCGAATGGTTTGTCTAGAATTTTGCTTTGCTTACAGAATTAAGGACAATGTTACTATTTTATTTTATAATTTTTTGTTTTACAGGTTATTTGTGACGATATTGACCTAGTATGCAAAGAAAAAGTCTCTGATTGCGAATCCGACTTCGAATCAGATAAAACTCCTACGAACCCAGTATTAAACCAGCTGAAAACTGAATATAAGCCGCAAACAACATCAGGACAGCAACAGTCTACAATTTCAGCATCTGTCACTTCATCTTCTGTCAGCAACTTGACCAATTCAACTCCAATTTCAGTTTCAACCCCTTCAACCACCATCAATAAACCTAAACCAATCCGACTTCCTTCCGACCCCACCTCAGGTGGGCAATATATGACAGCCATTTCACCATCCATTCCTAAACTCGTCTTTCAGCCCAGTGGAAGTTCTTTCCGATCCATGCCCAGTCCTAAAGAACCTTCAAAGGTACGCTAACTGCTACAAGCTTACCATTTTGACCTAAAATTATGCAAATTTGTAATTGTCTGTATTGGAACGTGTAGGTTGGCGATTGTGGAATTGAGACGGACAAGGCAACAAAAAGTCCAGCTCATCAAGCCCCCACTCATTTGGTTACTTTTACGTCGGTGGGAGCTCCCACTCAACTTCTTGTGAGGCCTTCCTTCGCCATTGGTAGTGGAAATAAGACGACGTATCTTACATTGCTGAAGCCATTAGAAAGCATTCCTATTTCTACTTCTGTTGGTGAGTTGCTAATTGCTATATTGGCTAGATTTAACACAAAAGTACAAAACCATGTTGGAGCACATCATTCACAACCTTTTTCTTATGTTTTTAGGTGGAAATCAATCTCTAACCACAGAAAATAAAATAACAATTCCATCCACGACAGCCAGTACAGTTGCCTCGCAGGTTGGTAACGTTAGCTAAGCTCAATTTGTAAGTTTTGAATTAATATGTTATTTATAATCTTTCGTTATTTTTGCAGCAAACTGCTACTGACACTGGTAAACCTTTTGTATTGGCTCCTACTCCGGCTCAACTGGGAAAAGCACCATTGCAACGGCGTCAGTCACAAAGTAGTTTGTGCTTGTCAACGTCTTCCGCCAACGAGCTAATGGATACTGACTCCAAGCAAGGTAGTTCCCAAGATGTTACTGATATGGAAGTGGAAACTTCTGTGTCAATGGCCACGACAGAGGATGATAAGCTGATGGTGGTTGACGAGAATACGGATACCGAAATCGAAAAGAAGCAACCAGAAAAACTATTAGTAGTGGAAACTGAAGCCGTGGACCATCCTGAACAAGAGGACAAAAAAGATGACATCAAACAGGAGTGCGAAGCTACGCCAGAGCCGTCTAACTTCAAATTGTTTTTTAAGAAGAATGTCGAAGATGGGATGGAAAAGTACGCATTTATTGGTTTTGTTAATGACGAACCATGGTTAAATGTCATTTTATGTAAATGTTTATTTTAGGGTTTTGGAACAAGTGCATTTCTCTCAAAAGTTTTCAAGTTTACCTCAATTCCAACCAGATGATTGTCAGAATTCTCCAAATAACCTCTCGTTACCCTCTAGTCCCAGGGTTATACTCAATAGCTTTAGGAGGAAACGCATGCCCTCGGGTATGTGTAACGGAAAATTAACCTTACGTTAATCTTCCAAAACATTGGCTTTCGAATCAATGATTTTTCAAAATTTTTGTAGCAACAGATGGAGATCACCATCCAACTATAGATTCTGTCGAAGATTCAGAAATGTGTGCTTCTGCTCCGGTCAAACTCACTGGATCCACATTTTTTGGTCCAGATTTTAGGTAATTTCAGCGGATTTTAGGCTTGCTTGGGGGAAAGAGAGAGAGAGGGAGAGATATTATGCGCTTATCCAGGGGTCACTGACCCTTCCACGTGTCACATGGCGCCGTCACCAATATTAAAACTGCCTCCCTCTTTGTCTCTTTCTCCTTTACGTAGCCGGAAGCAAAATTTTAATTTGACTTTTTAATTTGGCAGCGTCCCAGATTTTAATTTAGAAGCTTTTAAACGTAAGTTACCATTCTCGCCATCTCGAATTATAAAAAAAACATTGTCATTTACTCACTGTCAACTGCACACATTTTAGATGACAATCCTGGAGGTGCACTAAATTCTACGAAACCAGCAAGCGACGATCATAGCAGTAATAGCATTCCTTCATCACCAATGCTGTCATCATCTTCGGAACGAACACCTGGTCCTTGTCATGGTCCATTGAGCGCTAGCTTCTCCGCGCTAAGGTCACCAAGAACTCCTAAAACTCCTGCAAGCTTGAACCGAGGTTTGGATTGTGGAATGGAAAAAGGTCATCGAAAGGTCCTTGAGCAGAGGAGACAACTCGTCGTGCAATTGTTTGAAGAAAATAATACCTTATTTCCTACCACTCAGGCTACATCATCGTTTCAGGTGACTGCAACATTTATTTCTATTTTTTTAATGTTGTGTCAATGAAATTAAATATAACTCTTAATTGTAGACTCAACATCAGAACGTATTTCCCAGTAAAGCTTGCCTACAACTCAAAATTCGTGAGGTTCGACAGAAATTAATGTCAACAAACCAAGTCCCTGCCACCCCAAGTGCCACATCCGATTCTTCAGCAACTTTTGACCTCCCTCTAACTCCGGCTACTCCGGTTGATTCTTCTGAGCTACCCTCATCCTCGACTTCTCAATCAATTCTCAATTGCACTACCACAGCTACTTCTGCGACACAGGAGTCGTCTTAAAACATTACATTATTTATTCTTTTCGATACGTAAAGAACAGAGTTTAATATTAGTATCGTCTTCTTAAACCGGGGATAACATAGATTTTCAGTATGTTCAACGAAATCTCTGGTGTGCTTTAAACATGGATAAGTGATTGTTGGTCCACTGCTTATTTTGGACACCACACTTTCCAACTTTGAGTAGACTTTTACATACAATCCCCAGATTATTATGGATTGACAAGAATGCAAAATTAAGAAATAACTATCTCTGAATTAGTTTTGCATTCAAACAGTACAAAAGGTAGTAGTAAATGGATGTAGGTAGATAAATAGGGTACGAGATACACACTACAAATGAAATGGAGCTAATGGATAGATCTCTTATAAGAGCTATAGATTTTCATAAATGTATTTTGATAAGAGCATACCCTCTCCCAAAATAACGTATATATTGTACTTAAGGGTTGTTTGTCGTGATCCTCACCTAACGCTTCGCAATATTATTATGCTTTTTGTACCCCTGACTGAATGACTTTGTAATTTAAACTGTTATGTGACTACGTGTAACGCAGTAGGAGGTTCGAAAACATGTAATTTTGGAATTACTTTTAGTTTCTAATAATTTGTTTCGCATCCCCGTTTCAGTTTTTGTAAAACAACTCAATTATGAAATGAAAAGTCTTTCTTACAACTATTTCCTGAGTGAAACATGGTATTCCAAAGTAGACACTTACTCTACAGCCATATAACGTAGCCTCCTATTTACCTTCCTACCTATCTGTATCCAGCTCCTCCAATTTTGAAAGTCCGTAACATAACTTGGAAAACTGTAGGGTACTATTTTATAAGTGCAATTTTATAAGGATGCCAAAGGATGATACAGAGTCGGAGTCAGATTAAACTTTTGACCACATGATTGTAAAGGTGTAACCCTCGTCAATTAAATATTATAAAATGACGACTCCATAAACGGATGATCCATTGTAAGCATGCGATGCATTAAAATGTATGGAGTTGCAATACTATTACATTTCTAAACCAAGAGAAAGGTTTAGGATTTTCAAGTGGCATTTATACATAACTGGGTGTCAGTAATTAAAGTATTCTGCCTTCGTTATGTCGTTTGTGTATAATCAAAAAAATCAAATCGACGGTAATACTTTTTGAGCCTTTGCTGGCGAAATTACATTTGTTTTGCATACAAGAAACTTACGCAGTTAGTTGTAGATGCGTTTTAGGTAGATATACATAGTAATACCTGTTAACAGTAGGAATAGCTTTAGTATAAATAAGACATTATCTCTTCACTCCACTGCCCCTCAGAAGTATATAGTTATAATTATTTACCAAATTGATGGATATAATTTATGCCAAGTTCGTAGTTTTATAACTAACGCAATCATACAAACAAGCTGCTCTGTATCTCTTTAAATTAATTATAATATATTACATGTGCTAGTTTAATTATAACGTTAACGTATGATCGTTATAAAACTGTAATGTGACTTAAAATTCTATTACAATCTCATAAGTCTAAGTACAATTATTACAAATACTTAAATTGATTTATTGTCATTGATGTATGAATGGATTTATGACCAGTTCGTAATACATACCCGTAAATAATTTAGTTGTGTAGCAGTATATTTATGCCACTGTTCACTGTCAGTGGTACCGATTAATTGGGCACAAAATGTAAGTGAACTATAAAATATATTCAACAATTTAACAATATTATTCAATGGACAAAGATGGAATGGAAAGCAATTTAATTTGTTTAATTGCTTTTTGAAATTAATAAAACAAAATATATACTGCACAAGAAACTAAAGGAAGAAATTGCCTTCTTTTTTTGCATGCATTAAAAACGAGCTTGGAAAGGAAAAAAAGCATGCATTTCCACATTTCTCTGGCAGAATAGATTGATGGGCTGATAAAACTGTAAATAAGTCGTAAATTTTCCACTCTGTCCTCACCAAGAACATTATATGACAAATATAATTCGCTGAATTGTGGTCTCGCACTCGGGGCGTGTGCGGGCGTTCATTTAATTTTAGGTTTCGCCAAACCAGGCACGGTTTACTTGCGGATTTCATACTGGAAATCCCCACAGAATTTACGACTTTCCTCGAATTCTAAATTCTTTTTTCGATTGCTTGCCAATTGCCAACAAAATGAAATAAAATGTCGCTTCATGACGAGATGAAGTCAATTCCTCCATTACAACTGGATTCCTACCAAGAAGTGCAGATCGGTTATATTGGTATTGCATAGAATTAAGCAATGGCAAGCAAAATTTTTCCATGTAATTCGCATCCCACTGGATGTAAACACACTGCTGTCATGTCCCGTGTCGGATTTTTCAGTGGAGTGTCAAGTGACGACAAATCTCGTAAATTACACAGTTCTCGCACTCGACTCATCTCAATTTCGGGTTAAATGCAAAAACGTGTCGAATTCTTCTCTAAACAGTTGCATTAAAAAAGTAAAGGGATTCCCAAAATGCTCGTGTCATCAACGGATATAAATCTTGGGTTTTGCATCCGGCTAGCTTTGCGTACGGTTGTTGGAATTAAGTGCAATTCAAAGTGACTCTGACATGTGCAAATTGGGATTCCTTGTCAACTTTGTGTTGACAATATCATGAAGATATCCTTAAACTGGTTGATAGCGAATCGCAGATTTATGAGCATTCTGAAATTGTGGCAAAAAAATGTTTACGTTCCGCCGCTTGTGTCGGACGGAATGTAATTTGATTTAGTTGTGGATGGCTCGTGTTTTTGGGTAAACAATATTGGCAATGATTTTTTCGACCCAGACACGCATCCCAGTCAATTTACACAATATTTGAGAAATTAACCATTAGGGTTTCTTTAAAGGTTTTGACTAGGGCTATTGAGATATTTGATATTTCTTAAAAGAATGACAACTCATCATGGACTGGAGTATAGGAAATCTACTAAACGATTTATATAAAGTGGAGAATGACTATTTGGAGTGTAAACCTCTCGAGAGTTTAAAAAAGTCTTCTGGCTGGTTTATGTAGTGAATGCATGGCCACCCAAGATGTGGATGGAACCGTTTAGATTTTGAATCTTTAGATCCTAGGAGTAGGAATTTGTTTAGTTAAAAGTCAACATGCCATGTAATAGAATGGAGAATTACGCATAGGACATAGGAGATAAACCATTGTAAAAGGTGAACTTAGCTCGGTGTATTACTTACAACTTCTTACGCTTTAGTCATCCTGTAATTACGATAAAACCCTGCAATACAGGAAATAACGAAATACTTAACGTCGCAAAACTTCTCAAAAAATTTTAGTCGACCTTAAATTTTGTTTTGCAACTATCTGAAATTTCCGTAGATCAATTCTCTTTAGAATTCATATGGTTAAACCTGGTAAAATCCATCAGACGCACTGATGTCAGATTAATAGTCACGCTCAGTTCAATACAGATATTTATAGCTGTTGTGTGCAATAGCAATGAATATCCTAAAGGAAGGCGTATGGATGTGTGCCTTTAATAAATCCTTAAACTTATCACCACCAACTATCTTCATACGTTCAAAACCCATCGACATATTATTATCCTTCTTTGCCTTGTGCTGACTTTATCTTAATCATGATGGTCGGTCTTTTCTTTTCTTTTAGTTTTGTTAGATTTTTGCCTCGATCTGTTATGATGACGATAAGGAACAAGTATTGTTGACAGGGGCCGACGGAGACTTCATTCACAATATTAGTTATATGGTGTAAGGTTTGCGGTATAATGAGATGAGTCATAATTTTGAACATGATGGATTTCTTGATTGATTAAAACATGAAACTTTGGGTGATTGCGTTAAGAGAAAAATTTAGTTTTGCCGAAAAAATAGTGTATTTTTGTGTCTTCATATGAAGAAGCTTAACTGAAATACGGCGTTTGGTCTGAGCTTTCATTCAGTGAGACTTAATTTATGACCAAGATTTACGTCGCACAACAGGACACGCAGATTTACTGGATAAACATGGGAAAATTTGTGGGTGCGGGTGGTTTACTAAAAAACTCCTTGTCGCATTTATGCTAAAGAAATAGATTACGAGTAGCAAAATGCAGCAGGATATAGAACTCTGTTTAATTAGCGCATTTTCTTAAGAACGTAAAAATTTAAATATAAAGCTTCACGGGTCAAGAATTTCCTTTTTCAGTATTTTAAATTCATACTTAATTATCGTTCTATTATATTCGTTTTAGAACTTATTGCATCTTGATTTTCTTGGATAATGACAACCCTAAAAAATATAGCTGAAGTCATTCTAAATAGGCAGTGAGTAAAAATTGTTATAATGGGCAATTATATGACAATTCATGGGTCATTAAATAACTTTATGGAGATGAAACCCCGTCGTTTTGTTTTCTATGCTTTATTAATGCCGGTGTCCTGTTTTACTGGACACAAGTGAAAAATTCTACATCGTTCATTTTTAGTCCCAAACTTCTGAATTTTATTCTTTGAATTAATAGATTTTGCAGAATGAGCGCCACAAAGTTTTTACCAAGCGGCTTCTTAAAAGACGCGATAATCATGCAGTGCTATGTATCTGTCTGTATTGCATTATTTTCAATAATTAAGTACTGCCTTCCCAAGTTTGTTCTCCGTTGTGAAGTTGTCTCTCACAAGTGAAATATAGCTTAATATTCATGATTAAACATTTTCTCTTAGCTGTTCAACCTGGGCAGACAAATGAGGCTGACACCATGCACAAAATCGGAGCATTTATTATTCATTCAGAGTTACCTTTTATGGTGTTAAGACATCACCAAGTAATCTCTATTGTTTTTTTGCTAAAACAAAACAAGCTCATTTTATTCGTTGAAAGAATTAAGTCTTCTTTACTATCTCTCTCTGGCTGTGCTCTGCTTGACTTACCTTGTTATTTCAGCTGCATTTTCGGATTATTGCCTAAGATGGAGGAAGATGACATGTATGCTCACAGGAAAGACAAGAATCATGAGCAAGTCCAATTTTAAAGGAAGAAATAATATGTCATTGGCTTGATATGGATGAAAGCTTGGAGTGACACTTAATTAGTTTCACAGAATGGAGATGTAATTTATGAACAACAATTTATCACAGTTAACCATACTTTATATAAACTGCCCTGATTGTCTAAATTGTGAAGAGACTTGCAATCAAATACGTCAGTCCGGTTTTTGCTAATGGTTCCTAATCAGCATAAATAAGTTTACCGTTTATTACTATTTATTAAATGCACGGCCACCTACACCGTGTCATATTTTGGGTGGTAAATTCTGTATCTAATTCTGAAGATATCTAGTTGATGGAAACTTGAGATATTTGGTCTCAATTGATGTACAAAATTTCCGAGCCGAGAAAAATACCATGCATCCTGCAAAAATGGCCAAGAGACAATTTTACTTTATTCCGCCATCATTATGTTAACCTTATCAGATTTCGTGTCATGCTATAAAATACTTTGGGATGGAAGAAAGATTATTATAATTAGGTGCATTACCTCATGATTCATTGCCAAAGTCGGCTGGTGGTAATGCGTGGTACATATGGTCATTCCAGATGTTGACCCATTCAAGAAACGTATTATATTGTGAATGTGATGCATCTCATTAAATTAACTGCACTTTAATTCCACTATCAATTCCTGTTTTGGCCCAACAACAATGAATGCAAGTGTTGTGTAATTTTATCTGAAACTAAATCTTGTATTTCTTGCCGGTGTTTTTATTTTTGTTGTCTAATTGTGGGAATAATTTATGTGCTTTTAATGCGACATTTATTTTGCGTCGTATCTCCGTTCCCTGAAACTGCAGTGTTCGAAATTTAGACAGTACACAGAATTTGTACCGTATCTAATTTAGCTCAACAAGTAATTAACTTTGCATTTGGATGTGAAAGCATATGTCAAAATCTAAAAGCTTTTGAATCAGATAATCGAACTCAAGTGAACCGACGCATGATTGCAAGATGAATTTTAAACAAAGGAAGAAAGGAACCGCATAAAATGTTGGTTACAGCGGAAGCGGACACTTGGTTATTTGAATTGCTATTATATTGGAATGATTCAAAGTTAAAATGTGCGTGTCCATCACACAATTAGAAGAGAGACAGAAAAAGAAAATAANAATTAAAATGTGCGTGTCCATCACACAATTAGAAGAGAGACAGAAAAAGAAAATAATGTTCTCATCCTTACGCGTCTAAATTTCATCTTGACAGCGGACGTGTTACACTATTCATCCTTTCAGAATGGAAGAAGGAACAAAAAATGTTGTAATGTGTTTAATTAATGGACGTCTTAATTAACTGCCAAATGAATCACATTACATTAAGCGTAGATGGCCAACTTTAGACAGATTTTCCAATTTCACTACTCAGTAAAAAATTTTCTAGTTTAGAAAAAGAGGCAGAAACAATATGCACACGTTCATCTTAATTCATCTGAAAGCTGAGAACGAGTGCAACAATGTGCTAAAAGCTTTTCGGTAAGGTGTCAAAATTTGTTTGATGATACGATGCGATGCTTTGAATATTGAATTGATTACACGTGTCAGCAATCAGCAAATGCAGATACGAATCGTGATACGATGCAAACAAGCCACTGCAACGTGTGAATGTATTCAACTGCTTAATAAAGCAACCTAAGGTTAACGCACTATATTTAAGAGAAAGCAGTTACCCAAACTGCTGACCATGACAGGACATGTGTTCCAAATAAAGTCCAGATCAATTTCAAGCATTGTTTTTGCAAGTGTTTTGACTATTGCGGCAAATGCAGCTGTTTCTGTAGCGCATGAAAACATGTCCACTCAAAGAAATGACACAAAGGAGACTGGTCAGGATTGGGCACACTTGAATAATAATTAACATAACTTTCCTCTTTCTTGAACAAGGCTGACATTGTTTATTTTGTCTAAGGCACATGTCCTTCGTCCAAATATCAAACATACCGAATTTCATCTACTTCCGTCACAACATACGAACGCAAATGCATTAGTTTATTATTGTGTCGGACTCACCACCGGATATGATTTAAAATTTGGTGCATGTTGCACTTCATTGCGACTAAATGAATAGGACTTGAATTGCGGCTTTTTTCTTTGTCCAATTGTTGCGTATATTAGTTTCACAATCTTGCAGGATAAATGGGGACTTAACCATGATGGAACTGTTTAAAGCCCCAATTTTATACGAAAAGTTTTAATTAGCCTTCGCAGCCATTTTAATTTTGACAAAATGCTATGATTATCAAAAGCATATCAAAAAATTTCGTAGTGCAAAAGTAGGTAACGTAGAAAAGTCTAATTCTTATCAGAATCATCACTATAAATAGTCCATGAGCCTTCCTTCCTTCATCCAGCTCTAATTTAAGAGTTTGCACATGTTTTCAAAATCCAGGTCCAACCATCAGTTACGCATTAAAAAAGTCTCGTACCCTGAAGCTATAAGCATAAGTTCTTAAATCCACAACGTCTTCATTCCATCTCAATACCTTACGCGTGGAGTACGCGTTGAGTTGAGAAATAAATCTTGGTGAAAGCCAAGCCTTAATGCAATCGAAGTATTCTTAACAGCAGACATGATAATCCGATCCAAACTTTCAAGATTTATTTGTTCTTCCAAATTCCCTTGTCGGCTCGGGCTTTAACAAACAAAACATGTCCAACTAGTAAAAGGATTGGAATGGTCGTACTCCCAGTTACCAGTTAGATAGTTGTGGATTGAGTCAGTTATTTTATCGTCCATCCAAGAGGAAGTAACGGCATTAACAAATTATAAATATTGTGCACGCGTCGCGTGTGGCTTTATTTATGTTGGATGAATAAATAATAAATGTCTGAACTAAAGCTTACAAAAGTTGAGTTATAGGTGGCAACAGAAACTTGGGCTGTGTGAGTGTGAGATGTATGGATTTCATGTGATGGGTGCCAATTTCCCCATTTAGTGTTTATCTGTATTCCTTTAAAAACCCATCATCCCTGCTCAATCAGCAAGCCATGGACATTTAGTTTTATGACCGACCAACGGACTCGTGCAATGACAAGCACAAGCAAGTTGGTTTACACATGAACTGGTTGATATTCAAATATTTGGCACAAAAGTCGTTAAAATCAACGTGTCAAAGAGTTTCTGTTGTGACAGAAAATCTTTGATGCCATAAAGTGAACGACCGACGGAAGTTTGAGGCTTGAATAGAATATGAATGCCTGGTGTGTGCGCTTAGAAGCAAATAAGTCTACACAAAATAAATGGTAAACCTTATTCCTTTCCTGGTTTCGTGTAGTTGTTTGAATTATAACATGTCATTCATATGCATGTGTGCCCTGAGACCAAAACTGTTTTGTGTGGTACGAGGAAGGAACAATTGCACCGTTTTCTAGCTGGCTTTGATTTAGCTGTCATCATTATTAATGGATTTGTCCAAACAGGCATGGAAATGTGCATAAATATATTTGTATACCATGCAACTTTGTTTTGCTCCTTTTGTAAGATACAAATGATCTATTCTTTATGGTTGCCGGAGATTCAGCTTACAATTAGTTAAAATAAAACTTCAAGGGCCCCGTCAATTGAAAACTGCTACGACATAATTGCTGATGCTGGCTGCTAACTTTTTCTGATTTATTGTAAAGAAAAGTATCCAGACTGCATTTAGCAGAACAACCATATTTATGACTAAATTCCGATCACACGTGCATCACCTTAATTGACCTACCCTTAGTCAGATGTATAAAACAACAATCGTCAATTCCTTTTCTCATCCCCCTTTAAAATACGCACACCTCAACATTCTATCAATTCATACAAAACGGAAAAAGACAGACAGCTCAGCCAAAAAGGAAATTGCACCAGTAAGGTGAAAAATGACAGAGTTCCGTAAACATTCAGTATTGACTGCTCGTTGCAATCCATTGCATGCGATTTGACACTTTGCTTTCTCCATCTTTTACGAATTTGTTCAGATACGATGCAACACCAACACCAGTCGTTTGGACTTCACAAATATGGCCGACATAGAATAGAAGAATTTCCCAATGAATTCCCAGCCTATTCAGACCCTGTAAAAAAACCTATGGAACATAGCATAAGTCGTAAAAAATGTTACCTTTCCGCTCTCTAATATTGAAGTCATTTGTCAAATCTTTCTGAATGAGAAAGGAAAGGAACGGATTGACTGTCAAATTTCAAATTGACTCTACTTCCACATGCATCTCTCACAACCAATGCTTTCAAGCAAGCCGCCGCTAGCTTAACTCACAAAAAAAACTAATGCTTAAGTCAAAAATTGTGTAAAAAGTGCAGCACACAGACAAAGACCCAAAAGATCATTAGCACAATGCACTCAAACAAACCATAAAAGTTTGTAAGCAGCCCAGCAAACGAGACCATGTGTGGGTAAAACCCAGTAGAAATTTTTCTTACTCCTTTTTGAACTAAGCATAAATTTTCTCGTACAGTATTGCGTAGTGGTTATTTACAAATTTTTAGCTGCACTCACTGTTTGCTTGAGAGATAGGGGTGTGAATCGTAGACTTTTAAAATAGGTTGACAACCAAAGACGGCAAAAAATGAGATGAATGAACAAAGTTTAAAAGCCAGTTGACAGTTGACGAGTCTCGTATATTAGTTACCTAAATGTAAATGTCAGCATTGTTTCATCCGAAAACTTTTAGTTCCAAAAAGAGCCAGAGGAATGCAGTGCAACTTGAGTAATTACACCCAGTCCTAGTCCAAGAAACTTGAAGGTTTTCGGGAGAACCATTTGTTAATCAGGGCAATTAGGAAGTGGACCAATGGACATTCCCTCCCCCTCGTCCATCCCTCACCTACCGGGATGCATTTATGCATCTGTGTACAAATAGTAACCAAACTGTACAGCTCCAACTTTACAATTTGTTATGTTACCAAAAACTTTACAGTTTAAAGAAGAACCATGCACTTTGGTTCGGTAATGTAATTAATGTCACATTTCACGTTCCTTGCAACCGACATCGACAACTGCATGGAGGAAAATAATGCACAAATGCACTCTCCAACTGCTGGACTGGTCATTTCCTGACTTACTGTTCAATTTACAAGTTTCAAAACTAAGTAAAGTAAGTGCACCACTTATTATGCTTTCTACAAGTGACTGCGAGTGAGGAGAGGGTGGGTTCTTGAAGCCAAGCAAAAAGCCAAGGGTTGCTTTTTGACAAAGTGTAAAATTGCTTACCCATGACATATGACATAACATGAGAGCAACCCCTCCACTTCGGCGTTGAGTACAGTTGACACTGGACACTTGAGTTGGACAAAGTCTTAGAGTTCAGAATTTCCGACCAAACGAATTTCAATGAATGGATTGTAAGCAGAGAAAAGAATGACACCGAGTCACATGCATTATTTGTAAAAGTGCACCATAGAATTTTTACGTAACCTAATGCATTACACTACTTTTCCTAATACCTCAACATTCATGCAACATGCAAACAAATAGAGACGTTTACAAATTTTTGAAAGAAAAAGAGAGAATTCAACGACTGACTCCATAGCTAAGGAACAATGCTTGTACTTTTGTTTAATGCTTAGAAAATGAAGGCATTGATTTCACATCTGGCTGAGGCTTAAGGTACCCGTGAGGGACAGAGAACCAAATAATATGGACCTTATACGATGCAATTCATGTGCAAAAATCAGTTTGTCATTAAATTATGGCAAGATCATACTCTTAAAATTCATAAATGTTTGCCTGAATATTGACCTTTGTAAAGCACAAGCACAAATACCCTGTAAATTTCCACAGATAAGATTTTGGAATCTAGAATGATCCTTTATTTCATCAAAGGGTTCCATGTATTTGTATGTTCTTGCCTTGAAAAAGTCCTTGGATCTGACCCTTGTCTTGTTGTCCTTCAAAATAAGCCTTAACATCCATCAAAACAACACCCTTAATGTGTATTCAAATATACATTTAACGAGTATCTTTATTCATTTACTTCATTGTGATGTTTAGTTGAACTCTAAATTTTGAAACAAGCTCATCTCCAGCATATCTCTAAGCCAATAACTCGCTCAAAATGGAAAATACTATCTAAGGAATCTAATAATCTTTTCATCTCAAAATTCTTAAAAAAATTAGGATATCATTTTTGTGTATCACTTCTCGCCATTGTATTCATCCCATTATTCCCAGTTCTTCTTGTCACCTTATATTTTCCAATGTGGATTATCCGACAAATTATTGCATTATTGGCTAAAATCCGCCACCCAGACTTATCTGAAATGGCAACATGCGCCACCACAATATGTGAAAACGCAAACGGGTCCAAAAACAATCCCCGCATGGTACACATTGTTGAATTACTGTTTGAAAAACAACTCGATTTTTCCCAGTTGGTGACAGAGTTTAGTTCCCGAGCAGTGAATAAAATACAAGGAAAAGAAGAAAAGCTGCAATATCCCAACCTACAGCGACATTTGACTTCATGGCTCGGATTCTGGTTTTGGAAGAACGATCAGAACTTTGACGTAAAAAACCACATCACTTGTTCCAATCTTAACAAAGATTTTGTGACTTCCGAAGATTTACGCCAGTTAGAACAACAGTTATTGTGTAAGCCGTTTGCTGAAGAAAAAAGTCCCTGGGAAATTTTGATGATTCCAAATACACTTCTGCCTAAGAAGGAGTCCATCCTTAGTTCTTGTGATTCTAATTTTTTAACCCATCCCTCCGATCTAACGACAACCGTAATTTTCCGATGCTCTCACACCCTTGCAGATGGCTACTCGGTGAAAAAACTGTTAGAAGCCGTCAGTACGGTCAAGGTGTCACCTCTGTTAAAAATAAATTATCCATCGAAAACGGCCCTGCAAAAATTATTCTTCCCCTTGAAATTTTACTACACAATGGCTGAATGTCAAGTCTTGGCATTGAGTGACTTCTCCTTTAAAATGCGAGAATCTGACAAATCCTCAATTGACTCGTTACAAAGTTCGGATGTGATTCCGCTGCAATTAATTCGCCAAATTAAGGATGCGCATGGAGTGAGCTTCACAAGTGTCATAATTTGCATTGTGGCAGGTGCACTGAGAAAGTTGTGGCTAAAAAAGAATGGCCAACTCTGTGACTCGGTGCCGTGTGCTATTCCACTACCCAAACCCGGACATCCGGACACATTAACCAACCATTTGTAGGAGAAATTAGTACATTTTAATGTTGATGATTTAAAATATGAATAAAATATCTGAATTCCAGTACTTTGGCCGTGATGTCACTCCCAATTGGGATGTCGGATCCCATTCCTCGATTGAAAACCTGCCACAGAGAACTCCTTAACTTAAGATCTTCTGCATATCCAGCCTCGGCCGCGTGCTTTATGAATATTTTTGGCTCATTCTTTAATCAAGTCGGAAGAATTATTGGGATCAATACTTTTTCTGCTGTC
>JAAXNX010000622.1:0-25716 GCA_036491905.1 Folsomia manolachei | reverse complement strand
GCAGTGTCAGACGGAAACTTGAGTACAGTGCTTGAGGCTTAAGTAGGTAACAGCAGACTCACAAAAATAACTGCACAGCTTTCACCAACAAAATTGAGACTATTTCAATTTCCAATACACGATTTGTCCAAATATACCAAAACAAAATCTAGAACTCCAAATCTGGAGTCAACACTAATATCTCAAACAAGAAGACCCACTTTTCTTTTTTCTTCTCTTCCGGCTCCAAGCAATCCGTCAAATCCCATGTCGATCTGTATTGATTTACAAATTGCGTACAAAATAACCTCCAGAGTGATGTTTTGAAGGAGGTTGTACTGGAATGGAAAATTGTTTAAACTGGAATACTTGTACGAAGCTACCACAACTGTCAGGATTACAATTTAGGCAAGTTTGAATTGGAACAGAACGTTTAATTAGGCTTTAATAAAATCTGCAAACATTTCTTCCTAAAAAGTCAACAATCCTCTTCATGTGCACGGTCAAAAAGTGAATAATAAACACATGAAACTTGTTGGTTGTGAAACTTTTAACAGTAGTCCGCATTTACAGTAGACATTAAATAAATAATCAAATAAGTCGAGTAGGCAAGGCTTTGAAAAACGAAGAGATGTCATGCACCCACAAAAACATCAAAATATCTCCAAAGTCCACCCAAACCAGTGACAGCCGAGGTCGAGTTGAAGCAAATGGGGATGGATGTCCGTAAAGAAAGTGTTAAAAGTGCAACATTTGCAAGTAAAAAGTTGTGGAGATATTTCTAAAGCACCGCAAGGATCACCATGAGCCAACCAACTGACTCAGTTTCACATCTTTGTTGCGAGATCTCTTATGTAAATTACTCAAATAAATCCTGATCCTTGTGTATAAAAGTTGAAACTTTCAAATGTTTCGTGCATTTGGTTGTTGAAAGTGACTGGCTGACTGACTGAACTTCAGATCAAACGAGAAACAAACGGATTTTGTTGAGAAGTAGAATTATTCATGGTCTAGTCTACTCCAAAAGAACGAACAAACTCGAAAAGATTTTCGCAAGCTACTGCTCAGTATTACCCTCTCAATTCTGGTTTACTATCAAAATATTTCTCAATTCTCGCCTCCCCTGCTCCATTATTCTTAACATTGATTTGAATTCGAAATTCAAATTTAAAGGAACTGGATTGATGTCCGGTCTTCGGTGACGTTATCCGAACAGATAAAATGCAAACATAAGTTATTTTACATTTACGTCTAGTTTATAAACTTCGCCATACGAATATCGTTTTTTAAATAAAAGCACACGGACAAAACTCGCAATCGTGCTACTGCTCTCTTTCTCTACAGTTACGTTCACTTCTTTCGCCAAAAAATAATCAGCAAATTGAGATCCGAAATAAGATGCTGGCAAGAAAAACGCAATTTGATCAGGCAAGTTTTACTAACAGTCTCTAAAAAATAGGATGGGATGGAATGGATGGATAAGCTTCTTTTTTTTAGATATTTTGTTATAATAAGAATTTTTTGTATCCTGGTCTAAAACAAACACGGAGGAGGAAATACCCCGTGAGCGTTTAGGAAGTTTAGGGAATGTGAGTAGAGTTAATACTGCGGATCTATACATAAGCAAGAAATATAAGAACCAAGAACTGCTCATTCTTCTTCTTCATCTAAGACTACACTATTTTTCCATTGTGGTTTTGTTCTTGGGTGTATCCAAAGCTTATACATTGTTGGTTAACTCACCTATTCCTCCACGATTGTGTACTAGGCTCCATCCCATGAACAAAATGTGAGACAAGCGTGCTTGGAGAAAGTTCTTAGTCGGCCAAGCCAGCTATTGATTTCTTAATGTACTTTTTAGCTTCAATCCCTGTGTATTCTTGAACTCTCCATTGCATTTTCGTGAAAAAGATTGAAAAGAACAGACAATAAATAAGTGAACTGCAACTTGTAGTATCCAAAGGACTAAAGTGCAGCAAGTAAGCCGTCTTAAATACGAACAGATTCCTGAAGAAAACTAAGCTTTCACCGGCCAATTCTATCCTATATATTGAGTTCGTCCAGTAGTAACCAACTCCACTTTACCAGTAGGATATTGCTTTCTCTTTCAATATTATGATCCGGTAAGTAATGCATAGATCTTGTATCCTTTATGTGTTCTGTTATTCAATCAGACCGATAGGTTTCGATGCAAAAAAACGTCACAAATCTGTAATTCTCCAAGGAACACACGCTGCATGACTTTAAAACTTAAATTGTCGCATGCAGTATGTCCTTGAGTAAATGCACCACACGTCGTCTAGACCAGCGAAATTTGATCTCTAGTCAAAGTCAAAGGTAAATTTACAGGGTCTGGTTTGGATGCTAGTTAAGTTATATCGCGGCTTGATATATACAACCAACTATCTAAAAGCTGGCTGGTTGCTCATTTATATTTCACATGGAAAGTTCTCTGACTGAGGTTTCAATAGGGATGGAGCTTTCTCCAAATGTATGAATGATTTGAGTTCAGCTCTCCCGAATGCCTGGAAGGAAGGACTTTAAATTCGCTCCCCAATTTAGAAAGAGATGTAAATTTATTCAGATGCAAAAAGACCTATTCTTAAACTTGTGTTAGAGTTGGACTTCTTGAACAGACAATCTACAAAATGCGGGATTTATTTTATTTTATTGGAAGTCCATTCTAAATTACGATCACATTGTACTCCTTATTCAAAAAGCTTTAAAAAGTGTTAGAAGTCCAATAAAAGAAGTAAACGAGGGATAATCAGGAAATCCTTTATTTACTTACGCAACGCAGTAATTCAACATGAATAGTTTGCAAAACCGTTAAAACTTTGTTTTGTACCTTTGTGTCTATTCTGTTAACAATTGCTGACAGATTTGTCGCAGTTCTTTTCACTTCCTCGTAAAGTGAAAAGAAAGTCAATTCATTAGTTAAGAGACAAGAGGATAGTGTTAGTTCCCTGGATTTAGAAACATTGTCCCAGCGGCATATGCTTAACAAGAATAAAGAAAGTATAAGTCAGTGTTGTGCTTCTTTGTTCTTCGTCGCATTTACATCATTGCGTAGGATTTGGACAGGGTACTTTGGTGACTTTGCTGAGTTGGCTAATTTAATTTATTTAGGCCAGTCGATCCATTAAAAGTTCCTGAAAGTGGGATCTGCTCCCTTATTCGTTGTGCATAGTGCTTACTACTATACCTGCTACAGCTAGATTTGCAAAGATGCAGGATCTTCGATTGTTCTTATCTAGATCTCTTAGCTCATCGCTCCGACTTCCTTTTCTTCCTCCAATCTATTAATTTCATCAAATCTTCAATTTACCCTGGTGCGTTTACTCCTTTCTCATTACCATTACAAGAAGTTTACTTACAGAGGACAATTTTATTGTAAATTCCAGAAAGGAAATGGAAAATGGTCTGAATGGTTGTGATGCGAAATTCGGTGACATTATTTTCCTTTCAGTCCAGAGTAAGCTCCTGCGGCCCAAGCAATTTATTGTTCAAATGTACAAATATGGACGAGGTCAATACGTCCTGGTTGTCCTCAGTAGTAGTTACCATAATGTAAAGTTTTTCCCAAAACACAAATCAAACCGCGTCCTTTACTTTTAACCTTTTTCGCAATCCCAGTTCTGTCTTACCTTTTGTGAACTGGAGTCTGGACTGGAGCCAGTTAAAAACCCTTGCTGGCTGGACAACGTCTGCCACCGATTGCTTTCATTTCACCCGTTTTATTTTCTTCATGTTTGCACCAACCAAACCAATATTCGCAATTCGCAAGAGTTTCCGTTTGGAATCTGTTCTGTGGTTAAGTTGTGGTTTGTTTGGGGAATTTGTCTCACTCTCGTCTCTCCATATATTTCCAACTGGCTACTGTTCTGTGTTTAGGATCTATTTTCCGCAAAAAACTGGTTGGAACTGTGGGAATAGTATAAATAAATAAATCACAGAACGGCAGAAGAAGAAAAGAAACGTTAGTTTTAGTTTATTGCTTTCACCCGTGTTTCCAAAAGCATCACCTCCATTTCCTGTTACCCCACTACACAAGTCTCACTCAGTTCATTGTAGCAGAGGTAAGGTTTCCTTGTGATCAACAACATCAGCAAGATCAGGGTTGGATGTTGTGAATGTCTTGAATGTATCTGTGTGTGTACGCAACTGCAGAAAATACGATATAATACGATAACTTTAATAGTACACTTCTGAAATTTGAGCATTATACAGTCTGACGCCAAACGTGGAGTTGGCAGATTTTTATTTGTGAAAAGGAATCCAGTTGTTATTGCACGGCAATACCAGGTTGTAATGCACCTATGAACATACCTCGATCAAATTTGACAAAAAAGTAAAAACGCACTACGGCAATACCAGGTTGTAATGCACCTATGAACCTCGATCAAATTTGACAAAAAAGTAAAAACGCACGAAATGTCTTTTTACTTTTTTGCCATTTTACAGAGAGTCACCAAAACCGTTAACAAGTGACAAGCTGCCGTTAACAAGTGAGCATTACGTATCTTTCTGGCTCGCACCTTCTCTCACCCGACGTGATTTCGGGAAAGGTCTTTGACTATCATGATGTGTCACCGTGTTGATTGTTATGCTGCACGGAACCTTCAATTTTGCAGGAATAAGTAGTTACGCATGCTACTCCAAAACCGTTAACAAGTGACAAGCTGCCAAGTGAGCATTACGTATCTTTCTGGCTCGCACTTTCTCTCACCCGACGTGGTTTCGGGAAAGGTCTTTGACTATCATGATGTGTCACCGTGTTGATTGTTATGCTGCACGGAACCTTCAATTTTGCAGGAATAAGTAGTTACGCATGCTACCTACCTGGACTAAGCATGAAAAAAGTAATGTAGGTTTTGGAAATCTTGAATGCTTTGATAAAAATGTTTAGCTGTAGGGTGGAATGGTGTTGCATAACTGCTAAACTCCCTTTTCATTTGGTTCAGTTATATTCCATATCAGACAGAAAACTAGATCACATTTTGCGCTTCCATTCTTGTTACAACTTTGAAATTGGCTTCTGATTTCAAAACCCTGTCGGCAATCCCAGTACCTATGATTTGGTTTGGGAACCTTTTCGAGGGTCAGATTACGTAGATACAATCCAATTGTAGCAATGGGAAATTGGAAGGAAAAAACTTTTTTTCTCTTCGAACGGAGTGTTTTGTGCTTGTCGCTGTCCCTGTCCCTGTCCGTCGACATCCACCAGATGAGAACGCAAATATGTTTCATTGTTGTTGAATTGGATGGACGGACGCCTTCCAAACTTTTAACTTTTACTTTTTCCGACTGCCCTCGCGTTTAAAGTTCCGACGTTGCCCAGTGGGAGTATCTCTTGTCCAACTACAACTTGGAAATACCAAATACGGGAAGAATGCTCTCGTCCAATAAATACGAATTGAACTCGAACAACTCGCCAATCATACAGATAGACAACCACATCAATAGCTTTCTTGAGTGAGTTATTGACTCTACTATTGGGAGAAGAAAGTTATTGAACAAACTAAAACAGGTCAACACTACAGCAGACCAATAACCCACATTTTACATTGCCCACCTTTAGACAACGAACCTAGATACTTTGCACAGATCCCTGATCTAATGGATGAACAAATGAACAAGGATGTGGAGAGGAAATCCGAAAGAATGTAGTTCAAATGTACCGATAGGATTTGCCTCCTAATAAAGCATCCCCGGCTACACAACTTTTTTTTACTGTTACTTTTTTCACGTCCGCATGAATGAAACAAGTGCAAGGGCCTAATCGAATGATTCCTTCTGAAACAAGCTTCAAGTCGCACGTTCACTCTTGATTCTCTTGATTCCGTGGTTGATGACGGACTTTGTTTTGCTTACTTATTTGGAGCACGTTTCCTTTCTTTCTTGTTACACTGACCAGGTTTCATGTAGCAAGGAGTGACTTCTTGTCCTGCATGGTGGTGGTTGTTGTTAAAGTACAGTTTCTGACCCACAGAACATTTATAACTTTCTTGTGAAAGTGTCTGAAAGTCCATCCACTACACTTCTCGTCAGCTTTTCTCCGACCCTTTCGAATATTTTTAAAGCCGTGCCACTATAACGTTCCACGTTCAATTTTGAGAACATGGCTTGTTTACTTGGTGAGCAAAGGTATGTAGGCAATTACCAAAAACTCGTTTAAAACACCTTATAGTACGTTATTACGGTTATTACCATAATAAACATTAATAGAGTAAATGACGCTCAAGGAACACGTCATTACTCCTCCTCTTTTTTGTAAGTGAAAGAAGTTATTCTACTTCCGAAAGAAACAACAATGAGATCATTCATTTGTGGGGTTGAATAAAATCCTTGTTAGAAATGATGGGGATTAGGTTAAAAAGTTATGCGTTGAACAGAATAGCCATTTGAACAGTGAAGAGAACAAAATAACCAACTAACCAAATTAGAGATGATTAATGGCATACCTCATCTTGCATTAAACATATACTGAATTAACACTATATTATTATCAAGCTCCTTTTCGAGTGAGCATTGGTTTACGTTTGGTTTCTGACTCATGTTGAAATAACCAAGTTACCAGAGAAGTAGGATACTTTCACAACTAACTGGTCGGTTAAACTTGGAAATTTTCTCTTCTCGAGCTAATCAACCACAAAATAACCAAAACGAGATCAACCTAGAATCTACCTCGAGGGGTACAACCACTCACTCGCTCTGGATAATCGAGCTTTATACTACTTAAAAAGAGAAGGAACAAGGTACAAATTTTGAAACAACCTTCTAACCTAGTTTGCGCATGAAGTAAATTATAAGAAAGGATTTCCTAAACAATGCATTATTGAAGGAGTGAAATCCCATTTATCGAATTTTTACGCCTGTCGAACTTTGTTCATATAACTCGAGGACAGTTTGAGATAATTGAATCCCGTTTCCAACAATTTGATTTACATTTAAATTTTGTGAAGAATTTGGATTCCTTCATGAAGGCAATTAGACAACTTCCACCTACGTTAAGGATAAGACAAAGGGCAACTTTTGACCTAATTTTTCTCCTCAAGCACATTGTGTCTCGTCCTGTATACAAAAAAGGTCGCAACTCCTAGTATTCCAGAGGAGGTAAAATGTCAATTAAATTTCTCGTATTAATTTTTGATGGGTAACTGGAATATTTCATGGGGCTCGTCCGACATTCTAAAGCTTTGAATGCACTTTTGTACGATTTTGACGTATAACAAGAATACATCCTTTATGCTGAAACGTCATCCCTTGATTACGCTGGTTTGTAAGTGTTTAAGAGTTGAAATTTTAAAAAACGCTACAGCTAATAATTACAGAAGTTCATTATTTGTATTTATTTAACTAATCACTATATCCATATGTATATGCCAAATCCACAACGTATTCTGAAAAGCACTACTGATAAGATTCTGCTCATTCGTTTTCCCAAAGTTTCCTTTATGTGGTTGCAGTGATTGATGGTAAAAGGCAACCACCCTTCATTAAAAATTAGCTGAAGCAGCCCTCAGCTCCTTCTAACCCACCCATTTCCTGAGATCAAGTCAAGAATTATGGGAAAGGCAGTTAATCACCCACTTAGAATAAAATCTCTGGCGGAATAAATGAGATTTTTTTTACAATTTGCAAGCAAGGGTGGTAAAAGTAATAATGAAGCTAAGCTTGGAATAAAGTTTATTTGGTTAGTGCTCTCTTGTCACTCTTTACTTCATTTCCATCGGGTTGGGTCGAATTGGATTGTGGATAAAGCAGTAAGTGGGTGATGTGACATATTTGTGAAAGTAATCACGGGTGGTAACTAGTTTACGTCGAGCTGTCGGCCCAGCCAATGATGTGATGCATTCATTTAGCAGTAATGACGTAAAACATGAAAAAAACGAAGAAAGTGGTGACAAAGTGTTTCCTGGTTTCATTGTTCCTGTTCATGTTTTTGCGTGTGTTAGTGAAACGAGGCTATGATGAGATTTCTTCCTGCAGCTTCGGGAAAAACATTCTTTTCATCTAACCAGTAACCACACTGCCTTGGCATTGGATGGATGGATGGATTGAAGGAAGAAACGGAAAAGAAACCAATTAGGATTGCTACGTACGTGGGCTTTCTTTCTACGATTTCTCTCCTTTTCCTCTTCCCTTGCTTCTTTTATCTGTCAACCAACACCACTGGGACTGAAATCACATAAATAATCTGTGCCACCATACTCAGTCTCTTGAGCATCAATCCAGTCAATCTGTCATTTCTTTCATTACTTTTACACATGTAATTTACACTTCGTAGAGCACCTAATTTTTTTGGATTGGAAATACTTTTTGCGTGTGGATTGGTAAATTAATAAAACAGAGTTTGTTCGTCGTTTGCTGTTTCGCTTTTGTCACTTTGTGTTGTTACCTCTTTGCATACTGTTTCCGTAATTTATGCATATGTCGTACTTCCAATTCATGGAATCAATATAATAAACAAAAGTGGGTTTGCTTTTTATGGCTTACTGTATTCTTGCTCTTACTGAATTTGGTACAGGACTATTCTAATACTAGCGTTCGGTGAACTTGGGGTTGGAATATCTTCTTAATTATGATATATTTTTTGGTCAGTTGAAACACGTTTATTCTGAGAACACTGAGACTGACAACTAAAAAGTTAAAAATCCAAAAGAACAAATTTTTCAAAGTGTTTTAAATCACAGCACTCCATCTCAGTAGTATGAAAATTTAATGATAAATATCGGCAGGTAATTAAATATCGCCAGAATTTACAACTTCTTTGATAACTTTCTCCAACTATCGTTTATTCTTATTTCACATTTCACATCTTCAAGAACATTTTATCAACATTAATTAAATTCGTTAAAAAATCAATAATAAAAAATTAACTGAATGTGGGAGGTCACGACTCCATTTTATAAATTCCCATAAACTTGTCTTGTGGCATTGAAATTGAACGACCAAACAAAAAGTAGTTGGATCTACATAAGACTTGAAATGAAGTCCAAATGGAAAACCTTTATTTCATAAAAGGAAATCCCGAAATCAAATTTTTGGGGGCACTGGCAGCACTTCCAATTTCAGGACTATCTCATCGAATGAAATATTCAAAAAGATTGGGCATTTGACTTATCTTATCGAATTCCTTTGTATTCCATCCGGGAGGCTACTTCTAGCCCTGCCTCCATCCACTCTTATCCTTCGTGCAAATAAATGAAATCATATGAATAAAATGGGATGAGACGACAGGAACTGATGATGATGGCAATGGCATCAACCAGACATTCATCCCTCTCGTCTATCTATAACCAACCAAACGGTTTTACCAACCAAAAGTGAATGGGTTTTCCAACACAAATGTCAAACCAACACGAGCAACTCATTCTTTTCCATGTCTTTTCTCCGGTCTTTCTTCCTTGTCACGTCCAACAAAAAACCAAACTCACTTCTTGCGACGGTGAAGTGGAGACAATTTCCAATCGAACAAATGACTGTGATCACCGTTGTAGTCGATACAGGCAATTTTGGTAGTAGATGCTGGCCTGGTTGATGAGATCTCGAGTTGAGTCCGTCGTCTACTGGTTCCTGAAGCATTTCTATTTTAAACAAAGTGGGGGTTATAGATTTTCATGTGAATTTTTCAAGAAAGTGTACCACTGCTATGTAAATCTTTATAATCATCAAGTAATCGAAGTAAAACAGTAAGAATGCAAAACATTGTCAACACAAATAGTTGAAAAACTTAAAATTTAAACTTCTAAATACAGTTCTAACGCTGGTGAAAGCAAAATAAATAACATGGCCAAATGCTTCAGTAGCGTCATTTTCAACATATAATTGTTGGTATAAGAAAGGAAAAGCCAGTTAGTTGGTGTCACATCACTCGGGATGTCAGTTTGTTGTCTCCCTGTTTCTGTTTCCGGTCGGAAACTTGAGACAGTTTACAAGACCAGTTATTACCGTATTGAACATTTGATCACTGCATTACTACTTCCACAATATCATCCCAGAAAGGGAAGTAAGTAACATTGCCTCACCAACAACGACATCAGCATCCAGACCCACTAAGACCGCAAGTAACCAAAAAGTTGACTCCGCAATCCCATTTAAACTTTATGCAAACTTTGCGTCCCATCAACTCTAAGCACTTTTCTTATTATGTAGATGGGCTGACATCAAGGGATCTTTCTTTGTCGTATGTTTGGTATTCATAAATGGCAAGTTTGTGCAGTTTTTGGTTTCCTTTGAATTTAGAATTCGGATCACTCCATTATTGCTGGGCATGAATTCGATTGGGGGCATTGATGTCTTTCCTATGATTGCCTGGTGAAAGTCTTCCAACTTTTAGGTGCAGATTATACGTGTAGCAAATAGCATGTTGTGTCTGGTGGTTATGGCTGAGTAATATGTGTCAGCCACATATACGACTGAATTTTTTCGATAAAATCTCAAGACTTGAAATTTGTCTTTCTCCTTGCTTTCCCTTTTCTGTTTGTATGCCATTCTCTCCCAGATCCGTTGACAAGTTGCATTGTACTAGTTCCGTATATTTTATTGTCTAGTGACTTTCCCTTCATCCAATGTTAAATGTTCGGTCCAATTTTAACCATTTCACTGAATTAATATATAGCATGTTCTTTAATCATACAATTTCTATTTGATTTTTTAATTGACAGAAAATATCAAGCCGTACAAAAAATTAGTTCTCGATTTAAAACATATTGAACTTCACATTCTATTTCTTTTAAATTCGTGGCTACTTTTATCTGCAGATTTGGAGACCAAATCCTGTTTCGTTTGCCTCAGTCGAGAAGTTAACCTACAATTATGTACTATTGCAACCACTGGCTTTCTTATACTCTACGCATGCTCCTCTTGATTGTTTAAAAACCCTGTAATGTTTTATTTTCAAATCGGATTACTATGAATTGGATTTCTCCAAAGCAATTGCAACGAATAAAGAAGGTATACCGCATAATAAAAATCAAAAGTAATGGATACAACTGGACACTACCGGTTTCCTGGATTTTAAAAATCCTATTGACGACGTTTTGAAGTACAAACGTCTCTTGTTTTAAAGCTCACTGCAGTTTCCATTCGTCACTATAAACATGTTCAAGCTAAGTAAATAATTCATCTAATAATTCAATGCTTTAAAACCGAGTAGTTTTCCTTGAAGGGATATGGTTTTTGGAGTTAGTAAAAGTATTTTATCAGTGTAAGAAATACTGGGAGTTGTATTATATTTGGCAACAATAGTGACCGAGCCTGTTGAGTACACACTTTGGATTCCAAAAGTAAAGAAAAGCAACCCAACCTCAGCCTATTTGTATCCACTTGGACATTCGCAAAGTCTGCGAAAATTTGTACAGATTCTCTTAATAAATGTGTGATTCTTACTGAGCCAGCAGTGAGGAGTCCTCACTGAGGACATATACACCAACATAAAAGCAGCCGAGCATGATGCACAAAGAATCACAACTAAATAAAGCTATATGAATAGATTCACAGTATGATTCTGTAGAGAAAAACATTCAAAGTTCCGGTGTGAGACTCACAATTGTTATAATTACTGAAAAGGGGTTTTGTGTCCTCATTGTGCTTCTTTTAGTACAGTGGATAACAGAGCAGAATGTATAATTACGTTTCCACTGGGATTGAATAATCTTCGTGTGGAGAATACACAGCGTTTTACAGTGTCATGCTTGAATTGAACCAAAGTGTCGAGGGTTGCCAGATTTTCCTTTTGATAATACAGATTACTTTCATTAGTTCTACACACTCTGGCTGTAGTTTCTGTTTATTTTTACTATTATTTGGGTAGCCTTGCATAAACTGAATTTTTCCTCGAGGAATTAAACGTTTAGTGTATCACAAAGATCTAGAATCCTTTTAATAAACATTGCAATTTTAAGAGTTGATATGTTGATAAGCCACACTAAAATTTTTTAAGCAAGAAGAAATATCAACCCACCTAAGCGATTGAATGTCACTTTTTCAATTCCATTCCGTTTTTTGATTAAATCGGAACCAACAAGAGAACCGACATTTAAAAAGTGAATGCATTTATAACTAAACTCATCTCATCTGGATTCAGGCCATGACTGCAGATTGGCTTTTTCCTTAACTTTGAACCCGCACGGACTTTAATTTACATTTGATGCAAGTAGAGAAACTTTGACCTTTTTTCTCCCACAGAAAGCTAGACATCTTTTTCTGCTGAAGTTTTATGTTTCAGCCAATTTGTGGGTTGTCAGGTGATTGAGTGAAAGCAATGAAAGTCAGCATGTGCATGTTTGTCATTTAGGACAGGTATATGTTATGTAGACATCCTCAACTTTGTGCATTCTCATTTCTCACTTGCCCGCATCGTCTTTACTCATTTTTATTAAAGAAAAAAAAACAACTGGGTGAATACGTCCAGATCCAGAAACAAGAACATGGGAGTCGGGAGTTTTCATGACTTCTCCTTGTTTCTTAAAATAAAGCGCAGGAAAGGAATGAAATTGAAATATTAAGGGTGGAAGAGTTATGGAGAAAATTTGGCAATTTCTGAGCCGTGTCTATCTGCATATATATCTCTTGAAGGCTGAATTTCGATAGTACAACTTGTTACTACATGCATGCCAGAAGAGCACTTAACCTCTCACCACCGCCTGAGTTGGTAGAATTTAAAGAGAGAATGCGAGTGCCTACGTACGACAGATCCAAGATGTGCCGAGCTTGCATATCCTGTTGGCGTTGACTGTTGTGTTCAGCAGTCCAAATCCAAATTGCTTCTTGCCTTGTTCCTGTTCCCAGAACTATACATTCACGAGCTTATAGACTTATTTTTAAATAGTTGAATACAATTCAACAGGAATAAAGCGATCTTGGTTTATTGCAAAAAATCAGGCAACAACTAACTTTCCCACAGCAATGCGAACAGTTCATTTTGATTTTATTTGATAAAAATTCTTGGATGAATTTCTTCATATACCCGTTTCCCATATGTAAGTGTTTGAGACCTCTCTGGTCTTTTCAAGTCTTGTGTTTCTATTATTCGAAAAGGAGTTGGAATCAAATGTCATTACGAATTCTCATCCTCTGTCCATTTATGCCACCAACAAAACTCCTTCAGTTAGTTATCTGTCCATCTTCTGTCTGTTGTAGAAAACTTGGACAATGGGGGCTATTATTTTTCAACAGCTTGTGCTACATCAGCACTTGTATAGCATTGTCTAAGCCTAAGGCAGTCATATCGGAAAGAAAAGAAGTGACCTACTATTTACAGATATTTACCAACACTGATTTGCAGATACTTATTTTCTCAACAGCTCCTTCACGTCACGGCCACAGCCAAACNACAGCTTGTGCTACATCAGCACTTGTATAGCATTGTCTACGCCTAAGGCAGTCATATCGGAAAGAAAAGAAGTGACCTACTATTTACAGATATTTACCAACACTGATTTGCAGATACTTATTTTCTCAACAGCTCCTTCACGTCACGGCCACAGCCAAACCCAGAACCACATAACAATAACTTATTTTTAGAGACTGTATAACTTGGTTGTTTAAATCTTTTTTCATTTGATTTGGATTTCGGCTGCCAACAACATTTATATTTCTGACGTTAGCAGTCTTCTTCAAGTGAAAGGAGATTGAAAATGTCCAGTTTGTGCAATTACTGCTTGTCCATCCAAGATCGGGCACACTTACGTCTAGTCTCAATGTATCTAATGCTAGTAAAATATTGTATCATTTACGGACTTTATTGGAGAAATACCATACATTTGTAAATATTAGCAAATTCTGCACATTCTACTCGCTTTCATTCAACAGTCAAGCCAACTCAACACACAGCATTGATAATCGGAGTTGGATCCGGATAAGGCCGACAACCTATTGCTTTACTTTCCGCTGCATAAGTGCAGTCGACCGAGGTTGAATGAATGTCTACACGTATAAATAGTTGTAAAAGATGAACAAAGATACTCCAGCCGATGAAAATCGGGCGCGGCAGTAAAAAAGTTTTTCAATCACTTTCCAAAGAGTCGTATAGTTTAACGCCAGGAAAATAAAATTCTTGATTATTTGTCAGTTCTGGGACATTGGCTTTCTGTTGAATCTTACTTTCACCACCCGTTAGTTAAGTTATCTGTCCTTCCTTGGTATGGGTTACAAAAATACTCTGGAGACTCCTTATCTACTCTTTCCAATCTCCGATGACGTAATCTGTTTTTCCTTCTTTGATAATAAATTTCTCTCATTTTACGATTAAACATTGTCGCTTAATCAAAGGATTGATTGTATAGATAACGCGATGACCTATTTTTGAATTTAAATTTGTGAGATAATGAATTTTTCAGGATAAAGCAGGTGTTTACTTTTGTGCTACGTTTCAATTGATTACATATGTCAACGAATGTAAGGCGACGTGTTAACTTATATTGCATTTTGAATTTTAGTTCCCGTAATCATCTACTTATGTACATATGTCCGCTTTTTTTTGTTGATTCAGTAGCTCGTAAAAAGTTTAAAAAAATTTCAACGGTGTCTTTCGAATTTTTGAGTTATGGAGGTTGAGAATGGAAGCAACCGATCCACGTAGTTTAGGCAATATGAATTTGGTATCTATGAATTTTGACCTATCTCGCGTCCAACGCCTAAACACACTTTAAGCGCGCCTGGGGTTGAATATTACCAACACTTCACATTTTGAAAAAAAGTTTCACCGTTAGCGAAACTTTTGATCCTTCATGTTAACCAAGACGCGTGCCTGGACCTCTACTCTTTGCCCACTCTTCTTAGTGCACTCAGCAGTATTTCCAGCCATATAGGGTTAATACAATTTGAAATATTTCAATAGTTGATAGTTCTTTATGATGGAACCTTTTGACTGCACGGGTCATAACCACGAGTCACCATGTATCATAACATAACCAATCCCGGTTGGATGAATGCGGGAGGGTAAAAACTGAGAGTTACAAAACCTTGAACTTTTTTTTAACTCGTCTTGGCATCATCCTCGTGGGCATTGCTTGAAGGCAAGAGGAAAACGTAGACGCATGGGGGTTCAAACTGAAGTTCTTGAAAAAGGTATGAATTATGGGGGACGGTTATGTGCTGCTTCCTTCCTAGTTTTGGTCCGTTATTGGTATTTCTTACGCTGTGTAGTTAACTATTCGGGGAAGTCAAAGTAAAGTATATAGAAAGTTAGCAGTGCTCCTGTGTGGAGTACCCACAGCATAACGACGAACAAACACCCCTAAAACTCAAGATAGAAAAGGAACCTCATCATGAATGCATTTCACGTGTTTGTTGCCACAACGGAGTGTAAAAGCTCAGTGGACACATCATGGAGAAAGTTCTTGGCCCGACCCAGGCGAGGATCTTGGATCGTCTAAATAAGACAATCCAAGTAACATCGAAGCATCTAGGTCCCAAAGTATGGTTGATTCAGCCGATATGAAGCTTTTCTCGTTATGATCAAAGTGTGTTGGTGATTCTGATTCTAATGTTGTGTCAAATGTAGAAAATTAAAGCCTGCTGCTCTGCTTTAAGGAGAGTTCTAGAAATATTCTGTCCTATCTTCACGTTGTTTTAGATGGGCCAACTGCACAATCTAAACAACTTTACTTACACAATTGGCTCTTAGTAGGGTCCTTACAAAGTTTTTCAACAGAATTACAAAAACATGTGTTAAAATTAATTGATGGCGTTGAACCCCCCATTTTTTGAAGACGAACTAAACAAGAAAATTGCAATGTAACACAATCGTTGTGAAATTTGGGCAGCATAGAATACTCAATTTAGTATTCATAAAAGAAAAACAAGACGAGAGGAAATATTGATTTAATTAAAAACAAGGACAATTAAGGACATTACCATTATCGCGTACGTGATACTGTGGTCGGTAATATTAGACTCCTGAATTTCATTCCGGACGCAATAAATTCCACAAATTGCATGTTCTCAAAGCTCACGTGTAAGAAACTGGAAATAGGATGTGACGTTCCTGAACAAGGATTATTTCAACGGCTTGTATTGTTCGCAACGCCAGGCGTGAAGTCGATATGCAGTTTTGCACAACTTTTTTCAAGTACCTTAGAGAATACTTAAAGAGGAACTTTCTTTTAAGATGTAAAATAAGGCAGGACAGGAAAAAATATCGTCACCCTCACACCATCGGTTGTTTCGATTTTAATATCGAACACATCCACCTACGTAATAAGGTACACATGAGTCTTCTCATTTTACCTACTCTTGGTAGTTTGCTCCTCCGCAGAAATGTTGGCTTGAAGAAATTTCAGGCTTCTAAACGAATCTTCAGTTTTAATGAGTTTGGAGTTTAAGACGAAGAAGGGTGAAGAGGAAGAAGACTTGACAACCAACTGTCAAGCGTGTATGGACGAATTAATGAAGTTTCTTCCTTCTTGTAGTAGTGCGTCCTGCCGGGTGGCACGGTCCACATCCAGACATCCGCCTCCTCCTCACTCCTTGGTTGGATTAATAATATGAAACTCTTTCTTTCTTCCTTAATTACAAATACTCCTTCCGACACACCAACGACAAGGCCATGAGCCGAGAGAAGGCAAGCGAAACCAGCCAACCAGTCATTTTGATTTATCACAATCTTGTTTACGTGACAAAATTTAATACTTCCAAACACAAACTTTTTAAGGACTTTTCATAACTATTTTTTAAACTGAATCGAACACTTTTTCAAAACTGTCGACTGTTGTTCTTTCTTCCCCTTCCTCTAGTTTGTGTCTCTACTCTGCTTTCTTCTGACTTTCTCCATCCAACCGTCTGACAACCCCTCTCGCTAATTTCTTTGAACGTTTAGGAAACCAGAGTAGAATACAAATCGACTTCTCATACCATGCTTTCCCCACACGACACAATGCCAGTCGAACTAGATTTGTTTCCATCCGTCTCGTGTTGTCCCTTGCTTCTTGTCTGTCTCACAGTCTGTTACTTCATACAAGGATTTTCATTAAATTGGATCTTTCAGAGAAGGTTTATAGAGAGAAAGTACATGGTCTTTTGTTATGAAATTAGAACCGGTTTTTTAGTTATTACACATTTAATAGAAATCCTTTATAAGTTCAACCAGTAGATTACATCATAATGTACACAAACTAAGTTTTGTCATTCCACTTGTATCTGTAATTAAGTTGTTAAATTAAGTAGTGCTGAGAGCTGAAACCAGCATTTTACTTTGCTGTATTGTTGTATTGTGTTCAAGTCACTTTACACCTCAATGAATAAAAATAATTTGCATTCTACCACAGTCAATTCTGCTTTATCGGCAGTATTCTACGTTTAAATTAAATAGGAGTTGTAGACCACAATGGTCATGTTGAGTGTGAAAATTGTCAGAGTATGTAGTACTTGTTCTGCAAAGACAATAAACAGTTTGCCAGTCCTTCTCAATGGAATTACGTGCATTGGCGAGTATAATGACGGTTGGAATTGGATACAGAGCACCCATCCATGCGAATAAATGGACAAAAACAACAATGAAATGGAAGAAATACAATGGTTACTGCCGATGACAAATAATAGTTGTTTGGTTGGTGATAAGGTATTACATCCAACCCACATTTGACCAGTCATTCTGCCATTTAGCAAGTAAATTGGGTTTCAATTTTACATTTTGAATGCAGAATGTGTCTGCTATCCTACGGATACTTATTGGAAAGAAAAAGCTTCAAGGTGCAATATACAGCTATGTAGCTGTATTACTAGTCGGTGTCAGACATGCCCCACTTTACTGAACCATTAAGGCTATTATATTAACTTTTATTTTAACCCTATTGAACACATAGACTCTCCATCCCCTATTTCTGTGCAAGTATTGGGTCGAACAAAATGAGAGAAAATTAATCTCAAACTGTTAATGTCTACTGTCTGCTTTGTTCAAAGAATGTGAACTGGCAGTTTAGTTTACAGGGTGTAAATGAATGTCAAACAAAGAGTGTTTACCCACTGTTGGTCGCTCATATTCATTCCTACCGTTTATTCTAAGGTTGAGTTCTTAATATTACTAGCACCAAACCAAGAATGAAATGAACTGCGCTTCTTTCTCTCATGTCATGACAATGATGAGGGTATCTTGTGAGTGTGAACCATTTGTTTTTCTATTTACTTAAACGCCATCATCATCACCAAACCGCACGGAGATGTTATTTTACCCTAACTCGTATTCGCTAATAGTGCTATCATCCCACCCAATGATTACAGATTGTTGGCAAAAGAGAAAGCGTGGAGAAATTGTGTCAACATTAGCGTAGTAGTATATGCACATTGGTTAACCTAATCCTAACCTTCGTATTTTGTAAACTGTGCCTTCACTTAGAGCAAGCAAATGGGTGACGGGTTTCCGGTGATGGTGATACTTTGAAGTAATTGGTGTAATATGTAATGTAAAGGGGCACAAGTCAATGTGAGCTGCTTTTGGTGAAAGTTCAGTGATTCGGCAGTTTATTATCTTCCATCATGGAGAAAAAGTAGGCAACCTTCTTCCGCTCTTTTTGCCTAGAATAAAAAAAAAAGAAAGTTGGTGGCTGTACATAAGTTGGCTTTGCCACAACAATAGCGCACGGAATTTTCATTCCTTCCTTGGTCCGACATGCACGATTCCACTTTAACCTTATGCTCTACTTTCTTTTAGATTTACGACGAAGTTCTCATTGTGTATTAAAGAAAATAGAGGAAAAAGAAGAGGAACAGAGAATATAGCGTTACTCATTTTTAACTGAGTTGAGAAATATTTGTTGGTGTATATTTCTATATATTCACCAGTATTTTATTTGGCGTTGTTTCCGCACTAATTCATAAAAAGAGTAGAAAGGGTTATGATTCCACTTTTTAAATCTATAAATAACAACAACAGACCGGGTTGCTGTCAAAATCTTTGTCGCTTCATGCTTCTTGCACCCATTACCGACGGAATACAGTACACTAAAGAATGAGAATGGGTCTTGGTAAAATGCTGGGTTGCAGATATTGTCAACAAGTTATTATTAGTGTAAATGTGTAGTTTAATTTGTTCCTACTTAGTTGAATTATACATTATGCTGCGAACACATTCCGCCCGGAAAACTTTCTCTTGGAAAAAACTTTTTCTTCCGAAACGGATGATGCGCTGAGGCTGACCTCGAAATTAGATTCAATATGGTAAACACAGCTCGTTGTGTGTGTGAGTTAATGGGAAGGAATCACAAGGTAGGTGTTATTTAACCCAATTACGCAGCGAAAGTGAAAAAAGTGAAACAAGAGAAAGTTGCTCAGGGCTCAGGATGAGGTTGACTGACTGCCTGACAAACTTTGTTATATTGCAACGGATCATCTTTTTTAGGGTTTACGTTCAGTGCATGTTTTATTAAATAAATAATAATTAAATATTTCGGACCGTTTTGTTAAAGGGGTTTTTACTCAAGCCCAGTAGATAAATGAAGAGTGCTTAACCTCAGCAGAAAACAATTAGGTACATCAAACATCCACTACGGATACACCAAACAAGGACGTGAGTCAAAAACTGCTCTACATAACCAAAAGCAAGGATAGTAAAATATGGAAAAATAGAATTTAGACCATAAGCATCTCCACAGGGAAATAGTACACTTGAAGTGAGGAGTTGCATTCAAACAGAACAAGTCAAGTTGAGCCCGTAGCATTTAAACTCTAGAATAGAAAAGAGTAACCAACCCTTCCTAACATAACATCCACTACCAAATCTCTATCCTTGTGTTCGGAGAGTGAAAGCAGCAGGAGGGAAAAGAAAAAGCTTTCACTTTTGGCAAAATATTTGCAAAACTTGACTCCACTCAGTTCTACTCCTGCCCAAGTGACACTGCTACATTGCCTGGTTTTGCTTCTTTTGTGTGCAGGGATGGGATGGAAAAGAAGGGGACACCACCTTTTTAACGTTTATGAATGAAATGAAGGCACAACGAAATGAGATGATAAAACGAGAGCTTTCAGTCCAATTTTTCATGAATATACGACGACGAGGGTTGCCTATTTGCCCTCAACTTTTGCTCTTTTCCTCCAAATTTGTGTCATTTCACAAACCTTCAAACCCAAATAGAACCAAAGGGACAGGAAAATACACCCATCCCAGATTCATCCTCCTCCGTGTGTCTAAACAAAACGGTGCTCAACCAACCTGAACTTTCTCTTCTACTAGAACAAAGGCGTCGGGCGGATAAAAACTGGGTGAACTCAGTTGAGCTGAGGGAACAGTATTCCCATTTTGCACTCACTCATCCTTCCATTCCTAGGAAAATTGTATGGTGCCATGTTTTGAGGAGACGAGTGTGTCCAAAATGAACGCCTGTCTCACGCTTCCTCGCACTCAAAAATGGAATGGGCGGAGATGGTTACAGATAGACATTGTTGAATAATTCCAGATTTTGCCATGCACAGTACTCCTATCCTATCTTTCACCTAGCTATGGAAATGTCCAACTGCAGATACCTCAACGGTAATACCACCCAACCAGTAGGATCAGCAAGAGGGGATATTTGTTTCGTATATGTCGTCCAATGATTATTCGGCAATGCCATGGTCCATTGGCAACAGCTAACTAACCCATTTTATCAGTAAGATATACGATAGCTATTGTAAAAAGAGGAGAAAACCAAAATTTTGACTAGAGTTGGAGGAGATCCAACGAGGTGATGGAGGATTTCAAAGCCATCACGTTGATCTCTCTAACTTGAGAGAGGGCTAAACGAGCCAGATTTTGGCTTCGTGAGCGTCCTTTCCCTCCGAATTTGCAATCTTTCACCAGTTTGCTTTCTCCAGCGTCTCACAGGCTGTGAGTCACGACACAGGTTAGCTGACTCTAGTTGCGTCTCGGGATGGCGGTTGGTTGCTGTTATTGGCCGTGCAGTCTGTATTTTCTTAGCATTTCTTTAATCGCACCTTTCTCACTTTCACCCATTTCCACCAGTACAACCAAATATGAGTGTACTTATTGCTAGAATGCAGTGTTTGTTACAATGTTTGTGTAAGCTTTTTTCTTTGACACTGTTCTTTTTCCTAGATAATTTCTCCATTGCTGTCTGCATTCATTTCGTTGGATCTTATGGTGTCCTTGTTGTTTGATACCCTTTGGCAAATGGAATCGGAGTAGTAGGGAAGAAAGAAAATGTTTCTTTGAGTCAGGTATGTATCTAAGTGCCACTACCAACCAAGAGCAAAAAAGCAAAAAAAAAAGAACCAAGTCGTGTGAGACTTGGTTATAACCAAGAATTGGGAAAGGTAGGTCTACTCTATCTCACACCCATTCACTCACCAACTTAACCATCCCCCAAATCGGTTGCTTCCTTTGGCTGTCTATTCTGAAACGGTTTTCTGCCAGATGCCAAGTCCACTCATTTCACATTCTGTAAACATACTTTGACTTCCTTCTCATTTCTTTTCTTCTTACACTCATTCTCCATTCCGAATGTCTCTTTCTTGTCTGGCTGGCTGATTTACATACACCTTTGTCCTCGACATCTTATTCACTTCGACCTACTCACTCAGTCACCGTGCTATAAAATAAAGGACTGAGCCCTGTGGTCCATTTTCTATTTTATGCGACATCAACTACACTCTTTTCTTGCCTTTTCGTTTTCACTGAGCTGTAAATATTTTAGAGGAAGTGCTCCTCCGATTCCGGTAACGGAAACCCGTGGCGTCTTATCTTTATGACTCAATTAATGACCAAACTGTTTTACGTAGGACAGGAATCACGGATGTTGCTCTAAATCTTTGCATGGAATGACATTTAACTCTGTGATGAATCAGCAAGTTTACAAGTATAAAGTTACCGAAATATTTTTGTGACTAGTAATGTCCGTAGTGAAAAGTCTGCAATGTAGACTCTACATTAAACAGCATCTAGATCTTTATATAAGTGTAATCAAGGCTTAAATGGTATGTTGCAAGTATTTGACCAAAACCATTTCATCGTTGTTTCGTCTTTCATCCGTGCTAAGTTGTCTGGAGTAAATTGAAATTACTTTGGACTGACTTGAAATAAATTGCGTGTAAAATAGAAGAGGAAATGGGGACGAGGAAGCTTTTAAGACAACTTTAGACAAAAGGTGAAAGGGACATGACGAATTTGTGGTCAAAACCTTGCGGTGCCCATCCATGTCCAAGCTATTGAGCAGTCAGTCATTCACAAGTTTGAATAGATCTGCGCTTTCTTTGAGCCTTTTGAATTCTTCTTCTTAGTTAAAAGATAAAATAAAAGATACATGGCTTGACTTTGCAGAAAAACCCTAAAATCCTGTTCATTATAAAGTTCTAGACCTACTTACAACAACCACTAAAGACAATATTTACTGCAGCTCACTTACATATTTGCATTTACGACATCGATTTAAAATCGGATCCAGTTCCAAAAACTGTAAATCAAGTGGATTTTCCTTCCCTCCTGTTTTATTGGTTTTCACTAAATTGTTGGCCAAGGTGGACGGTGAGGGGAGGGGATCACAATGGGCATTATGTCCTAGTGATGAATATATACATACGAACTGGAAGTAGTATGTTTGGCCCTCCATCAACTCTATATTTATTACCACGTAATCCCAGATTATTCCTAAGCCTACTTAAAATTCATCTACACAGTCAACTAGCTAGAGCATGGACTTGTCCAGAATGAATTTTCCTTTCGTAACTCAACTCACTGCTGTGCCGAATGGTGGATGATAATATTAAGTATTTTGGTATGGTACGATGGTGACTCAACGTATTTAAATCTTTCTCTCTGTTTGGATTCATCCTTGATCAAAGTTAGTCGAGTGGGATTTCGAATTCTGAGTCGGAGCCAATTTTCTCAATCTAACTACACAGTTACATGTAAAATTCAAGAAGTTAGCTTACGTTAATTTCGCATACGTAATCATGTCTCTGAATTATAACGATGGCCTGACGATGTATGTAAGAAAACTCAATGGGATGGGATGGATGACTGAGGCACCTTTTTCTTATAATTTCACGGCTATCCAGCCGACCTTTCTACACTCACATTTATATTTACAGCTTAGAATTGAGGGCAAAATACGACTATTATGGGGTGCTTCCAACATATAAAATCTGCTCTGTGGAATATGGAATGGATCCTGGAAGTGAATCTTTGGCTCGAAATTGGAGAAAGTTCCCATTTTCTCTCTCTCTGCGGTCTCCTCATTCTTTTTCTTTCTCTGGTCTTCATATGGGTTGGGTGGTGTAAGAGTTTGGTCGGCGTGAGCCACATTAAGAAAAAAACGCAGAACTAACGCCCGATTTTGGCAGCTATGCCGCAGTACAATCTTTGCCAAATTATTAAACGAGTGAATGAATTTTATGGCACAAAAAATGCTGTCGTTAACAAAAATTGCTTTATAATAATGATCAGTATGCAATGATTTACACCCGTTCGCTCCACACCCTCGATTTCACCTAATCATAATCATCTTACATTTATTTGGCCTTGTTGTCAAATAAAATTGACTTAGCCAAGCCAGTAAGACCAGTAAATAATAACAAGGAAAATTATTAGTATTTGCAGTTGTTTATGTGGTGCCCCATTTCCGGCACTATTTTTTTGCGTACCACCCACCCACCAAGAATTCTTTTTTTACTTATGACGTGAGACTTGTCTACTAATAAAAGTATTAGTCCTTCATTAGTACAAGTATATAGGAAAACGTAAGGGTTAAACTCTTTTAGGCTAGTTAAAGTTATCTAGGTCAGATAAAGTACAACATGTTATTAATCAGGCGATGAAATTAATCCACTGCATCCACAGATTTCTTTTTTTATTTTTCAGCTTCTCCTCTCTTCCGGTTATTTGTACCTATAATTCATAAAGATAGCTGCTTAGGTAATCTTGGACCTCTACCTGGGCATGACTGGACCCACCACTTTATATCCAAGCTCAGATTTCAGGAGATAGTGAAATACACTCATAAATAGTTTGCATACACTATTTTCATATAGGACTGGTGGGTTAGGGTCTCGTCTCTTCTTGCTAAATGGATCCCCAGGCAGCGATTGGATTTTGAGAGAGGTGGCTGGAGGAAAACTCCAAAACTCATGAATCTAGAAACGTTTCGAGGCTTTTAACGGATAGTTATTTTTCAGCATCAACTCAATTTCATTTGCCATTACTAATTCAGAAGTGTTCACTCATACATACTTCCATTAGGATATGACGACGAGTTTGGGCTTTCCCCAATTCCACATGCATATAACTACTGCGCTATTTAATACTTAAGGTGTTTAGGGTTATGACCTGCTTTAATGATAAAAGGGGTCGTTGTTCGTTTAACATATTCCATGAGTAGGTCAACTAGTACTCACATTTGTCAAGGTCACTAGAATTATTCATCGTTTGCATTGCAGATTTGCAATTATTGTAGACTGAAAGTAGGACGCAGTAAAACATCATTTTAGAATACTGACACACTCATTCTGCACGTGATACACTAAGACAGTGGAATTGTCGGACGGAACAATTTATACTGTTGTACTCACTTTAATAACTTGATAAAAGTGGAATGTAAGTTTGACAAGGATTTTCCATTTTACCGTCCACATCCATCCATATGGGCCTGAAATGAAGTTGTGTTCAAGTGTCGATGAGGACGGGAGTAACTTGTTCACTCTATCGAAAAGAAAAAACACACTTTCTTCTTCTCCTGCCCTCCATCATAGAAAATAGAGAAAGTCTTTTGGATGGGAGCTGGTGTAACTTTTTACTAAAAGCCCATTCTGTTCATTGCTCAGCCAGAATCCAGCAGTGTCTCAGTTTAGGTGGATAAAGTGCACAGCAACACCAACCAACCAGTAGAGATTTGATTTATGACAAGAGCCAGTGTGACATAAGATATTCAAGTTTAGTGTATCAGTGTACACTTGGTAGTTGTAGGGATGGAAAGAAAGGCGTCTCAATCCATAAACTCAACCTCACGGTTCAGGATCACTGGATAACGGGAATCGAATCTGACCGGCGAGTTACTTTGGTTTGGTCCTATTTTGTGGGATGGAGTAGACAGGAGTGTGAGACTCAGATTTAGACAAAATCGAAATGGAAACCAATTCATCAATCATTTCTCCATTATTTCTGCCAAGAGTAAAAATGCATTAGACTGAGACTATCAAGAATGAAGAATTTTGACGTTTGTTTTTTTTATTTATTCTTTTTGTTCAAGGAATGAGTGACGGAAGTAGTTTCATTTCATATTTTCAACCATCACATGTCAACCAGGAAAATATAAAGTTTTCATTTTGAAAATAAAATGATACACACTTCTGAGATTTGAGCTCGTCTCTTTTTCTCAATCATATTGAGTGTCACTTGCCTGTTAATTTAGTTTAAATTGTCTAATGGATTTTCGACAGGATTGATCGGCAGAAGTTCGCAATAATTGGAAATTAATTTGGAACAGATTTAAAAGAAGTTTCAAATCCCAAGCTTTCTTTTCTTAATAGTGGTAATCTTCAAGCTATTAATAACATGGCAATGAGGAACAAAAGATGATTTTGTTTGGCATTGTACTGTCAGCATTATAGATATTGAATGAACAAATTGCGACGTAGAAAATTATTTCAGCATTTGTATTTCTTAAATGTCACGGCTTTCAGATATTTGTCAAATACTGAAAAATAAAACTGTCAAGTTTAAAAAAATGTCATTCACAGTTGAGTAAATTGATGGAATGAATAGGACAGAGTGACAGTTAAGCAAAAGAGTATTGGGTAAATTTGTTT
>JAAXNX010000621.1:0-25725 GCA_036491905.1 Folsomia manolachei | reverse complement strand
GGGCCACCACTACAAAATTTTTATTTTCCAACCGATATTGCTCATCTTCGAACTTAACTCTTAAATTTGCGTGTTTTACACGTGGTAAAAATTTGGAATCGATATCTGTTGTGGAACAGCCGGAAATGATACCCACGGACGGACGGACAGACGGCCTTAACGGGTACATAAGCACTTCGCCTCTGGCTCGGGCTAAAAGTAAAGAGTGGTAAGTAAGGATATTTTTATGATCGAAAATGCGTCAGTTGCAGATTGCCGATGGATTTGTGTTCTAGCTATTTCTTGATTTCGCTGGACAACTCATAGATTATTGCTACATAACAAAAATATTTGGTTTTATCAAATCTATGTGTTCTACAATCAATCCATTTGACGAAAATACCAGTAGAACGTAAGTATTATACAGGGTACATTAGGATATACCTCGTGAATTGGAGAAAGTCGTTCAAATTGAAGTTACTGATGTTTATACCTGCCATTTCCTGATTAATGACATTCCTTTATTTACTGAAAGCTACTACAAATGCAATGCAATGATAGCATCCTGAAAATGAATTGGGAGACAAGCGCATATCTAAATTATCGATGTCCTTGCAGCTCGTTTGTTAAGAGCAAGGTTCATAACGTTATCATTAGTATTGTATACAAAATTTCGCTATTTATTTATTAAGTATTAATTTACATTTAGAACTATTGGTGAAACTTGGCGAGATTTTAGTTTCTTCCACAGTTTCCTTCAAAACATACAAATTATACAAAATTGATTAGTTTGTTATATGCATGGATTTCTTAGCTAACCACTGAGCAGAATGTAAGAATTACCACAATTTCGTTCTGAATCTCACCTTTGGGAAACAATCCATGTTTTTCGTTGCTTGAATATTAAAACTTGTGAAAGATGCATCGGTTACACCTGAATGCTCAATTCAATATTATATACTTGACTTGACTGAAATCGGGATCAATTTTGACTATGTTTCAGAAAGTTTTTCAAAGTTCGCTACCGATTTTATGTAACCATTCAAGTTCTAATTATTCTCGACTATAATTTTGCTTTCGTAATATCTGATTAAAAATTTTATATATAAGCTTAATTCAAATCAAACATTTGACAAGGGGTGCATTTAGAACTACAACCACAATTATGCAAAACATTTACATGCTTAATTATTTGCATTAACCAGCATTGTATGTTTCCCATTATACGCGTTTGGTCGCAATTAAATTATTATTTAATTGATTATTTATTATTTATATCTTATTTGTTTTTTTTATAAATTAAAAAAACATTCCAATTGAAATTTGCCACCTACGCCATAAATTCAACGCCATAACGCCCACACACCACTTACGAGCTTTGAGCTTTATTATGTAGACACTAATTTGCCGGTTCAAGTCGCACGGAACACTTTATTCTTCCGTATAATTCAACGAATGACTTACAAATTCAATCTAATAATTCACTCTTGCTTCAGGACTTGGCTTGTTTACTAAACGAACACTTCCGCAATATTGCGAAAATTAAATCGCCTTTGAGCCTAGCTTACTCAGATGTACCACCGCACAACAATAAAAACCATTACACTTAATTCATGTATAACACAAGTCAGTTGGCATAATATGTCAAATCAAATGACTGGGACAAGGTCAGAGGAATTTTGCCAATATCGACCATGTACATAAAATCAATTTAAGTTCATCCAGTCCGAAGTTTGGTAAACACTAATCAAACTTACTTTGATGTAGTGACATCCTCCGTCTATCCACATTCCCTAAATCTCAACTACGCGAGATTAAGCAATTGAAAACTTAATTTCTGGATGAAGGACTATTATGCACCCAAACACATTCTCGTACGAAATTTGTAGAAATGACTAACTGACTGGAGTTTGATTCGGTTTGGTTGCGGTGTCAGGAAGGAAATTAACTGGGCGTGTTCAAGTGCAATATGCATATTCAACCTTATGAGGAAATGTCGACAGACCTCCTTCCTACTTAACTTTGAAGTTGTTCCACTCTAGTAACTGATTTCACCAAACAGGAACCCTGTGGCGATGTCGGTGTCGACATTGGCGTCGACATCCGTTTCATTGCGACATGAAATTCCGTCTTATGTCTCGTCTGGCTACTCACTGTCATCCAAGGAAGTTTTTATATTACATGAATTCCACTTTGAACCATTCCCTCATTTTCCTCGTTTCGTAGTTGATTGCATAATGAGACATGGAAATAAGTTGGATGAGTGACAAGGACAATAAGTTCAATTTCGTCTAAAAACTTCCCACCGCTTACTTAAAATCGAGGTCACATTGCAAAACTGTTCTGGCCGAGAAAGGAAAAGACGATAAGTGAGAGATTTTCCCACAAAATAAAGTCAGGCCATGGTCCTAGACTAGTTAAAGTTGAAGGTTATGTATGACTTAGATAAGGCAGTGGTGGTGAACTTATCTACTCTTGCGCAGCAAATGTGTAAAATTGAAATGGAATTGAACTTCCGGGCTTGGTAAAGTTTTAACTGATTTGTCTCCCTACTGAGATGCGATGTCTAGGTTAATAATTTTGACGTTTGATTAGAGGGGTTGGATTGGGGACGATATGCAATTTGAAATGAGTTTGCTGATTCGCCCAATTTTCTCAAGGTGACGAATTTTTACTTCCTTCTTTCTAATTCCAGGAAATAATTTAGTTCAAAGCAGACTATGCGACTCATTTCTACCACATCGTTGTTTGAATAAAAGTTTTAACATGATTGGATAAAAGAGAGTTTATTAGAATTATCAGGTTATCTGTTGGATTGAGACTTTAGGACAAATTTGTCCTAACTTCCTTGTTTGCCGTGCAATCAGGGCTTAATTGAAATGTACATTTAGTTTATGTATTCAGCAAAGTTTCAAAGTTGTGAAGTTCAGTCAAATTATTATCAATTCTTGAACAGGACATACCAAGTTTTGGGTTAACTTTTAGTAGACAAAGTAAAATATTAGGTCCCTTATTCTTATTCTTTCCCGACATCTCCAGCATAATCATTACAAATGTCCGGTCTTCGGAATGGGTTGCCCAAGTCCCCCTTTTTCACATATGCGGCACAATCCGGTTTACAAGGTCCTGCTGGAAGATGTGGTTGTCGTTTCGGGATTCCGTACGGATTTCCAACTGAGGTCACATTTAAATTCTGGATGGGCTCATGATGTTTGAAACGTCCCGCAGGAATGTATTTCCCAAATCTTGGAATATTTCGAGGAACATTTGGAGGAGATTTCTTGTTCGGTTTAAGAATCGCTTGCTCCACGGCGTGACAAACACATCGACAAGGTTTGTCGCAGGGATGGGTGTCGTCCTTACAGCGACCACAGGCGTCAGGGGTACAAGCATCTGGCGATCGGATCAACACTAGCTCTTCATTTTCTTCGCGGATTGCTCTCGGAGGAACGATTCGACAGTGGACGTAATGATCTGGATATCGGGGTGGTGGAAAATCGACCTGATTGGAGGTGGGTGAGTTGGCGTACAAATCCCAATCATTTGGGAGGAGAGGGAGTTGAGGCGCTTTTCGGTATCCGATTTGTGTCAAATTTCCAAAAGAGACGGCATTATCTCGCTCCGGGGTCCAGGATGAGCCTTGAATCTGTCGCCACCTTCGCCAAGGTACGGGTTTGATTCCTGCTCGACGGACTTCCCAGTTATGCATGAGATCACTGAAATACCAGAGAATTGCTACAAATCTTTATTGAGAGACAGAGAACTCCCGACTTACTAAGTTGTCGTGTAGTTTTGCATGTAATCACAATAATCTTCGGTATTCATGAGAAGCCTGGGATCTCCACCCCGATCCCGAAGACGTTGAGCATAATTTGGTGGAGGGACCTCGGTATTTCGCTCAATGCATATCGGAACATAGTCCGTTTTCATGATGGAGGTTCCCGTGAATCGAGGACATAATCGCATGTACGCACGGCGATCTTCATACCTATCAATTACCAATAAATATTAGATCGATCAATCAATCAAGATCAATTAAAACTAATCCTCATACCAGTTTCCAACCAGGGTCGTGGGATTATAGAGCGGTTCAGCGCCCCATACTCGAGACGATGGAGTGGCCTTTGGAGGAAAGCAATAAGCTGGAAATTTCATCCCCATGTTTTTAAAGCGTTGTCCTGTTCCACAGTTGGAATCTAGTTTCGCCATATTTGGCAAGGTTTTGGTAGACTGAGGGTCGACAGTTGCCATATTTGAGGTATTTACAAGAACAACCACTGACACAGGTCTGCTTATGATTGCGACAAATTATCTATTCATTCAATGTTCTCAAAAAATACTCCTATCGCAATTTTGACACCTTGTAAATTTTGAAAGTTTAGCAGGAGTAAACAGATAATTGCTAAGACAATTTTATGGCTTCATGACAAAGTTTTTATCTCACTGGATTGTTCCTGATTCCGCAGTCGCGAACAAATAAAACAGCTAGAAAACATTCCAATATTTTCAATGCATTTTCTTGTACTACTTCACAATACCTTAGTGCGTAGTGCTCATCAAATATAATGTCATCCTAATTTCATTTCAATCTCACTTCTCAACAATCCATGTACATCAAAATTCCAATGCAGGAGTTGATTCGAAATATAAATTACAAAAATTGAAACTCGGAGCCTGTGGCTGAATTTTAAATTGTATTTTACCACAAATCTATCCTCGTCTAGAATTCCATGCAACATTCATTTTCACAAGAACCTTCTTATTGAGGCCTCTCTCAGGAAATAAATATATTGCTCTCTACCTGTTATTGATTTCCATCACATCGCAATTTTTAAAAATGCCCAGGAATTTAAGAAACGATCCCTATTTCCTAGTTAGAATACTTGAAATGCAACCCAACACTTTGCTGTGGTAGTGTGTGATATGTGATATGAATAAACTGATCTCAAATTCAAGTCATATTAAACATTTTGCTTAATACAAAATGGTCCAAAACATTCCACAGAATTCGTCTCAAAATTCAAGACTGAGCTAGGATATGGATTAACTTCACATGGATTGTAGTCACCCAATCTCTCCCAGTGAATTCAATAAATTCGCTTCTTTCCTTGTGGATAGATCCCAGAAAAAATTCTCCCCCAAACTAAAGTTCTAGTTTGATTCAGTGAATCCAAACCGACTCAAGTGCATCCCACTAAAAACTGAGGCTGAAGTAAAACCCGATGGGAGAGGAAAAACGGTTCATTTTAGTTCTGGGTTTGGAATCGTCAAGTCCGTGTTCTTTCCGAAAAAGCTATCTCACTTTCTCATTCTCATCCACCTTCCTTCGGTGGATGGATGTCCAATCCAATACTTTTGGCTGTGGTTCATAACAATATCCTTGCTTGTGTCAAGTCAAATCAGTCTGGCTACGCCATAAATCAAAAATCAAGCCAACATTATTCTCAACATTTTAATATTTTATAGCTTGAGTCAGCTCAAGGTTAGTGTCATTCTTTCAAAATAAAGAGTGAAACACAGAGACGAAAGACTTAAAAATGTATCATATCAAGTCAATCAAAAAATAAGAGTAGACAGGTGAAAATCAATATATTCAATGTCAGGATCTTGAGACCATAAATCCTAGTCTCACTTTTCTCACCGTTCGGGAAATTGAGACGCTGGGCCAACACTACCCTGACTAAAATTGGTTTTGGCATTTCTGCAGTGCAACCTTGAATTCAAGACTTTCTTCCCTGTACAAATTGCTATTTGATTGCTATTTGATAATAGGGACAAATTGAACAATCCATTTTAAGAAAAACAGTCAACAAAAGTTAAATCGTTCGAGAAACCAGCCAAACAATTGAGCCCGAAATAAAACACGGTTTTCCAATTTAATAGCATTGCTTTGTGTAAGTGGATTTCTTTCCGTGTTAAAAATCTTTATTTCATCGGGAACTGCTACAAATTTCGCCAACTCTGCTCCCTTTGGGAACTATCTGACAGGAAATTGTGGCTACTTGGTTGGTGACTCGTGAACAAAACGGTACGTTGAACTAATAATTTATGACCAAGAATTATCGTTCTGTTAACAACTAGAGGATAGACTATAATACGTATTTAGTATGTTTTAATTTTGGAGATATACTCCGTCACAAAGTCTCCAGAGGTTTTTCTTTGACAATTTATCCAGTACACTGACACCCAGCTCTGTGACAAGTTTGTCACAGACTCATAGACGTCTAATACTATGCTGGAAGAGTAGAATGGGGATATGTGATAAAATACATAACTTGCAAAACACTGGAAACTTCCGGGATTTGTGGGAATCAGAGACAAAGGCAATAAATAAGGAAGAAGTGAATGAGAATTTGATACAATTGACCCACTTATTTACTTTACAACGGCGAGATTACTGGCTGTAAGTTACTTGCAGCCAGTAATTTCATTTCTATTGGTTATAAATTGGAAAAGTATAATCATAAATTATTCATTTCCAAGCTGTCAAACTATGTGAAAAGGGTTGAATTAAAACAGGAGGATAATAACTTAATCCCTGTATTTTAAGTTATTTAAAAGTATCGTCAAATCTCATTTATTCCGTGTTACTCAAACTTCAAGTGGAGAAAATATGACTAATAAATTGGGGTGGAAATTATTGATTGCCTTACAGAATAAAGGAAGGAATCGTGCGAATCTCAAGAAAATCTTAGATGTAATCAGACCACTTGGAATTTAAGGAGCTGTCTAATAAGAATTTGACGGCGAGAATTCCTTTGATGGGACACCACACCCATCATCCTCAACACTAAGGTCATTTCATTAAATTTGACGGTATGTATTTTTAATTTTAACGCTTTTCTGGCCACCTCACATAAATTATTTTGTAACATGCCACATGCTTACTTAATTTACGCAACCTCATTACTGCAACATTTACAATGCTGTACAGATGTTGACCGTCCTGCAATTTGAGGCTGGATGGCATGTAAATGAGATGAGTTCCTATTCTTAAGGGACTTTCCTTAAGTAAACTTTCACTTCAAAGTCAGCCAGCGCCAGGAGGATAAATAATCATAATGAGAAACCTCATTTGTTGCATGTATCATTAATTTCACAGCATGTTACAATAATTACACGTCTGCCCGGTTACAAAGGACACTAGAATAACTAATGCATTATCTTTGGCTTAACTCATTTCCGCACATTCCCCGTATTTCCTGTTAACTTACTTTTATTTCTGGGAAGAACAAAGCAAACAAATGAATGAATGTGCTAACATCATCTAAAAGTCGAGACTGTTACACAATGGCGGATGTACTCTCATTCTGGAAAAGAGTCTCTTAAGATCTACCAGCATCTGCTTACTTTTGATTCTTTTTCTGGTTGCATTCTTGTCAAGCAAATAGGAAACTACTTCAGTATGCCTTGGGTGAGATAAATGTGTACCCACTTGACTCGAGAGACATGACTTCCTCAAAGTTGAAATGAATTTTTTCTCCACTTGTCCCTGACGAGGTTTGGCCCTCAACAAATAACTTCTCCTTGACCGGAAGAAATTGAGTGCTCGCCACAACAAATGATTAAGAGACATGTGGACGTATGTACGATAGTATTTTCACCTCATTTAGTTTCCTTACGGAGATCAAAGTATCAAAGGGAAGTTGTCACAGTGTATCCGAACTGGCACTTGATTAGGGGTAAATACTTTGAGCTTTCTCTTTTGCAAATAATAAAATAATCCCGTCTAACTAAACTATAAACGTGTCCAATTCTTTAGCAAACTAAACCATGTCAATTACTCAGTCTATGACACATTGTTGTGAAGTACCTACTAGTTGTAAGGAATCGCTTAGATATTTAACTGTATGCGGGAAATAACGCATAAACTACCTAATTGTGCCCCACCCATCCATTAATTGGGTGGTTCAATAGAAACCATTCAACCTCATTCAAGATATCCGGCAAAGTCTGGTCCAATAGACAGACAATGCATTTACATAAAAGTTCCACAATATTAACTCCTAATAAGCTTTCTCTTTCAAGAAGTAAAAATGCAATGGTTATTTTATGCATTATTCATACAGCCTTTTAACTACATCACAAACATTCAAAGTAACCCAGCTCAAAAATAGTATAAGTGCACATTAAATCATTCACGATGTAATAGGAAGTAAAGCGTTCTATTTTTTATACAAAGTAAGTAAAACTGCAGCCCGAGATTTGGGACAAATGCAGTTTTTTTGACCAGTGCCTAAAAAAGAAAGCTTTCCCAAAGACGGCCAACTGTAACCAGGACAGAACGAATCATCCATTGGATTAAATGACACATAGTTGGCGGTTGTTGGTAATGACAAGATGATGAGATAAATGTCGTTTGGGAAGCAATTCATTTTTTATAGGAAAGGCCTCGCTCGTTCTGGATCAGTTACTAGCATATAACCAAGAAGTCATTCTGGGTCTCCAATCCTGCCACACTTTCACTTTTCTCTTTTTTTACTTTCTCCTATTACCAACATCCTTCCTTCCTCTTGGTTGGGTGGGCATGTGTGGGAAACGTGGATCTGAATGAAAATCTAAGTGACCACTAATGACGTCTACTTCCCTCCGTAATAGAAATGGAGTCGGATATATCTTCATGAGGCAGGGGCCAGGGTTATTTTATTTCCTGGGAATAGTCACCCAACCAAGGATATCAAAAAGTTCTCGAAATATTTATATGGCTAGTAGCCCGGCTACCGAGATGTTATTCTTGCTAAGTTATGGTAGAGGTGTGGTTAGTCTGATTTTGTGGCCAAAGTAAAGGAAATAGATAACGGAGGATATTCACTGTAGGAGAAAGTCCCTAAGTGAAACTGATGATGATACCCAATAGTCCACAAAAATAACCATTCCCTCCAGGACACGTTGGTCCGGTATAATTTCGGGGTAAGGGTAATTTTATCTGGAAGTTGACTTAACCACCCTTCCTATTACATATATGTGCACAATAAGGGAAAAAAGAAGCCAGTTATAAAAGGAATGAACAAAAAGACATTTTTCTTTTGTCTAAGAGAATCCCAGCATTGTTTTTCTTTCACATTTGTAAAATAAGTTTAGTGAATGAAGTAAGAAAAGCAATAAAATCTTTCACTCACTCAATTCCACGTCCCCACAGATTTTAAAGCCACTTTTCCCAACTCTAGGAATGGGAACAATTGAGCAAACTGATTCAACCACAGACATAGGAAGAAGTCGTCCCCACCGGTAGTTTGACCATCATCATTCTCATCCATTATCGTTATTCTCGATCTTCTTGACGTTAGGAAAATCTTGCACAATTGTTAAGGTGGGAATTCACATTCAGTCTGCACTAAATCTCTTTACTTGGTTACCAAGTCTTGGTAGGCAGTTCGATGGAATGTTGGTAAAACTATATCCCTTGACAGAACTCGCAAAACTCCAATTTGGCCAACCCTTTCTTGCTCGGCGGCCCTGAATTCCTTATCGGTGATTGACTATACATAACATAACTAGATACACATGTACGCAGATACGATCGGCTTGGTTGGTTCGGAGGATGTTGTAAAATAAAACCTTCCATAAAAGTTGGTTGACCGAGTTTTACTTTTCATTTTATTGCCGTTTCCTTTACCGTGGTTTACATGGGTTATTATGCTAATAAAATCCTAGCTTCCGATCCCAAAGTTCCGTCAACTCCTTGTGTGTTCTGCTCAGGTGGAGGCAAACTGGTGGGTGGGGGTGTGGCGTGATAAATACTTTTGTTTCTTCATGTTCACGATTCCAATCGTGTATTTCCTTGTGATTGTTGTGCTGTTGTAAATAATTCTGTCAGCGGGAATGCTTGCACATTCTGCAATTTGTGCAAATCTCGTGTTTACAGAAATAGTGGGCTTTGATCGATTTTGCACACTTCGGTGAGAAAGTAAGCTAAGCTGTACATGCAAAAAATAGGGAAGGACGCTTGAGGAAATGAAATGCAACGACACAGCACAAAGTTTAACTTTACTTTAAATTCAATTTTGAACTTGTTTCCAAAGTCAATTCCCCAGAGCTTAATTCCTTTGGGGAATACATCAAGGAAGCAAAGTAGTGATTGTTTATTTCTTGGACTAGACTGGAGTAGTATGAAAAATGCTAACGCATTGTCTTCATGTATTGTAATAAATGTCCGGGAAAGGAAATAAACTTTCCGCAGTTTTGGAAGAAAGTCAACGAATAATCAATGACGTGAAAATAAATTCAGTTCTAGGACCGTTTCTTATTCAACTCTGCTTAGAAGCGGAGGAACATAAAAGGTTACTCGTATATTGAATTAGGGTGCAGTTGATTAGTTGGAAACTGTCAATTTGTTTAATAGAAGCTCTGCACGAAGTAAGTGAGTAGTAAATGAGACTGCCTAATCCGCTAATTTGAGTAAACTTGAAATAAAAGTAAATTGAACAATTGAATTACTTTAGGATGTGAATATTTATAAAACGGTAGCCGAAATTAAATTGGAATCGCTTCTTACCCCTCCAACCAGTTACTTGATCTTCATTACTTACAATTATTCCCTTGTCCAAGGGTGATTCTGACTTAACAAAATTTAGTTAAGGTTTCTCAAAATGTAAGCTAAAGTTTATGCAAATTGGAAAAACACTTGAATCCATTCCCTGTCCTTGTTTTCTGATACCGTCTTCAACAAACTTTCCAATTTCAAAGGGCAAACTTCACAAAGCCATATGAAATGGGTTGGAATGGAAATAGGATTGTGGAACAAGGGAAGACTTTCTCATTAGAATTCAGAAATTTTGGAAATTTCCCTGAAACAATATACTTGGAGCCAGAGATTGAGTGTGACAGACCGGAAATTTTGTTTTGAAATAAAGTCACTGGCTGTGCTCCGTTGCATCATTTAAATAAGCATCTGCTGCTGAGTCCTCGCTAATATGTTTGTTCCACAGAGAAGGACGTATGTTTCGTACAACCAACAAAAGTCAGAGAGAGGTCAGGAATGGGTCCCAAAGTGGCAACAAGACTCAAATACACCACTCCAGAACTTGGGTCATTAGTACGAGTTATGTTCTTAAGATAGAGGAATGCTACGTTAGCATGTAAGGTCTGAGTATAAATGACCCCATAATCCTTGAGATGAGAGATACTTTTATATCTGAAGACTAAGTAATGTTAGCCTAATAAAGAAGCTAAACCGGTAATGGAATGCGTGGGGATGCCATAAATTGCTCCCTTTTCAGCTAACATCAGCACTTGTTCCCAGAATACGCACTTTCACCACTAACCATGGTCATGATCAAGACCCGTTGGATGATCCAACTGGGATGGAGAAAGTAATCCAGAGTTACAACGAAAAGTGACCCAGTACAAGACCAAACTGGTCCAACCACATTCCTGAGCTGAGTTTGCAGTACAACTCCAATCAGCTAAATGAGTTTCAGTTCGAAAATTCCCAACTTTTTTTACAGTTGTATCTGGATGGTGAAACGCATTCACAAACTAACTTCAAATACCTTGTGAAGTAAAGTCCTGTCAATGTTGACTTTGACCTGGCTACCGGATGTTTCTCCTTTCTCTAATGGTTAATGGAATTAGTTCCCTCAAATCCAGAACCTCACCACCAGGTCATCGATGAGTCGTTCGTTGGCCAGGAGTTGAGACTCACGACAAATAACTTGATTACTGTGAAATGTAATTTGATAATGTAACTCGATAATATTCGATCCCTGTCACCAATCACTAACTGGCGTGATCTTTTGTGAAGCTCCGAAAAAATGTAACTGCTTGGCGAGGATGTCATTCTGTATCGTGTGTTCCAAAAGACTTGGCAGCTAAAACGACGGGAATAATGTCAAATCAATGTCAAACCTGCCTTTTTATCGGAGTGGAAGAAAAACGTTAGTTGTTAAGTGCATCCATAGTTAACAATGACAAGAAAGTGCTTTAAAGGATTAAAGGATTAAAGCAGTTTTTATGAAATATCGTTTTCACAAAGGTACTATTATAAAATAGGCTTCTAAAGGACCACAAATTTTTTCAGTAGACTTCTTTGACCTTGAATGCAACCACCATCCACCCACTGGTGTCGGGCTGATACAAAAAAAACAGCAATTTCGAATTGGTGAAAGTTTTTGTTCACCAGAAATTTAACGCTTCAACACTTTCTCAACCCAAAGAGAAGGAAACTTAGTCTTTTTTTCACTCAAAAGATTACAGATAGAGGAGCCAATGTCAATACTAAACTATTTAGGCGACTCACTCAATAGATTGGGAGAAAAGTTGAAACTTTTCAAGGAAAGTAAGTTGGTCCATGTTTGCTAAATCTCAAAGGAGTATATTCGCTTCCTTCCTTTTCCTGAAAAAAACTTGCCATTTCATCAAACCGGGATTGGACCTTGTACAACGAAAGACAGATACATTCTATATGGAATTGGGAAACAATACGCTACTGCTCCGGGTTTCATGGTATTTGGATATTATTCCCAAAATGATTAAGTCAAGTAAACTTTGTATTCCTAAAGGAATCTGTATTCAATCCACAACTTTTCTTAAATACTCGGAAAGCATTCATCCGTCCCTGCCACTCTTCCGGAATGATGCTTTCTCCAATGTGAATCCCTAAGCATTACTGCTCATTAAAAGTATTGAGTTGCGAATTGGTCTAAAAAATTTTTGCCAGTGTCTTGGTCGACTCTTGGATGTGATTTTTTTGCTTCAAAGATTTCAGGTCGGAAAGTTAAGTCACAAGGGTGCTGCTTGTGGATCTCGGTCTTTTTGTCACTTTAGAATAGGTATCACGTTTACCCGAAATAGTTGTGACCAAACTGATTGGGCATTCAGGGATTTCAATTTTCAGATCGTCGTATCATCAGCCTTAAACATGTCAAGGTTGTTGCTATCTTGATGCTAAGCAGACGTGATTGTAGTTACTTTGAAAATGTAATTCTTTTTCTCTTGATCTCAGGGGAAGAAATAGTTCAACTTGTAGAAATATGTGATACAATCAAAAAGACATTTGAAATGTGTCTTATATCATTAAGTTTCAAAAATTGGGTTCATATTTTGTATTTCTGTTTTAACATACTGCATTGTAAGCTTATTGCTTTCACCAGAATTACTAAGAGGCCTTCGAAAACATGTTCATCTTAAAATTTCTTCCCCAAATAATATCATCCTCCCGTAAAACATTATGAGTTTTAATGCGTTGTTGAAGGGAAAGTTAGCCTCCAAGATAATCGAGAGGGCAGTCGGCAGTTCCTGAATTGGAATTAAAGATAAAAGAGTGATTGGTCTTGAAGGAAACATTAAAGGGCTTAGATTAGATGAACTGCTGTGCTATTCTTAATTTAATTGGTTTTACAAATCCCTTTACATGATCTGGACTTCGTTGTAATGGCTTTTCTCTCATCAAGTAAGCAACCATCCATCCACTACTCTTAACTTTTGATTTAAAAAAAACGAGGCAACTTGCAATTGCAATAAAATGCCACAAAGGACTCATCCACAACAAGGGCAAGTCATTTCCTTTGATAGTGAAGCTAAATTAAAAAGAGCTGGCCAGAAGAATTCTTAAGAGCCTAGCCACAATTGGATTGCTTAAACAAGGATCAATTGCTGAAAGAAAACATTTAAAAATAAACACTGTTTTCATTTTAAACGCTTTTTGTAATCAACTACAAACCACTAGGAAAGCTGTATAATGACTCCTTGTGACGGTTTAATGATGTTACCAACAAACTGTTTGATTGTAAATGTGTATAAGTGGGAATGTAAGTGGAACACAAATTATGTTACACAATTTAAGAAAAATTTCACACAAATTCACTCCAATATCAAGAGGGACAGCTAAATGGTTCATTCAATGACGGACGATATACAAAATGCTCCATCAACATCTCTGGAACAATTCCACTAACAACTAATGCCATTTCCAGGCTGACATTGACACTGACATTTCAACCGCAAATTCCTTACAATTAGACTAATTGTGTTTGTATTGTCTCTTTTCTGTTTTACCTACCCGCTCCTGTTGCTGTACAACCTTCACATACGAATCAAAGAGTATAATAAAGACTGGATTAAATCAAGCAAGAAAGTGCTGAAATTGAGACTCTTAGCATTTTATATGGCCAAGTTCTACTATATCCTACAGAAAATTGCACATTCTCTCCACAAGCCAAAACTCTGAAAGGAATCACAAGAATAAAATGCAACCAAGTGCTCAAAACCACACACATTTGTCCCCTGTCGACCATTATAAAACTATGAAATTCCAAATCCATTCAACATCCTAAAAGCTGGTGCTCACTTAAATTCACACCAAAAACTTGGCCAACTCATCCCTCCCAAACAAAGAGATCTGTAAAACCTCGCCAACATTCATTCACAATGCCTCCGCCTGTTCTCCATTTATTTAATTCTGAGCAAAGAATGGAATGACTCTCCCCAAATTAAATGATTATCAACGATAACATAACACTTAAAAACAAATTCAGCTCCCAGCTTGTCCTTGTCTTTGTAGCGTGGAGAGAAATGTGGGTCTGGAATCAATTAACATTTCCTAAGAAATATTATCACTTGCAAACACACACGATGCCAGAACGGATGGTGGGGGCAGCCTGCCAAAAATAAAAGACAAAGGATCTGCAGTTCCCAGTAAAATAAAAGAAGGCTCAGAATCCGAAGTTACGTTATCAGCTCCGTGTCCATCACCCCGTAAACAATGCATGGGCTTGGTAAAGTTTTTCTGGATTTTCTCATAAACTTGTTTCTGACGAGTGAAAGCAAGTGGAGCGTTACTTATCTGTGGCTTCATATTTATTTGGACGAGGTCACATATAGAACAGTGCAAAATACGGGCTGATCGAGCTCACTCGATAAATCTGTGCAGAAAGTTGCAAGAATTTTATAGAGAACTATTCGGTTGGTTGGATTCTCTTGTCAATTGTTCTCCCTACCTGCACATTTACAGATATCCTGGTTTCATTCATGTTTTTCGAGTGAAATGTTGACACAGAGTAATAATGTTGAGGAAGGGGTGAATTCCAATCTTGCTCTCCATAGGTGGTGAAGCTTATGATGTGAATGTCGTCTTGATTATTGGAATGCACTCAATTTTCCGGCACAATAAAACTGGTTGGATTGAGCAATTGCAATATTTTCACTGAAGCATAGACAAAAAGTAAGCTAGTGGCTGAATTACTTACAATCCAAATACCTGAACTTTATTCAAATTCCGGGCAATAAGATTCAAACCGATTTTGACTTTATCTTCATTTTTCTGTCTCATAGTTTTGTTACGAATCATTGATTTTTTTAGAATTGCGTGTTTCTTTGTTTCTTGCCATTCTCACTTCAGGTCTCAGATACAAATGTGTTTTGACAGATGGCATCTCCATCGAGTGATCCTTCCTGTTTGTGAGGTTCACTCCATTAAATTGATATATAAGGCATGAGAAAGAAATAAAAATCGTTTTCCCACTTTAAAACAGTGAAGAGTTCTTGTTTTGTTTTTCGTCTAAGATATTATTGTCTGTCCCTTTCCTGTGAAGGTGACAAGTACTCAAGATACGTGGGCAGTGGGTGTGAAAAGCATTTTAGGTTTTACAATGTGACATTTTCAAACACCACACTTTCCAAAACAATGGAAATAAAACGTATTGTAACCATTTTTCTAACACCCTCCTCCTCCTCTCCTGGGTAGCATTATCACGCGGATGGGATTGCTGCTGCTGCTGCTGCTGCTTGATGGCCCGACGCCACGTCTAATTTTGGCAAGCTGAAAAATATTGCTTGCGAAATGCTCCAAAGTGGCCAGAAAGTAAGTTACTGCATGAGATGAGAAGAAAATGAAGGAATTACAGATTTTCCACCCTCCACACCCCGACATTTGAGGACAGATTTATAGGTTCTCTTAAACAGCAAAAACAAGCTTGGGAGATGACACGGACGCAGAATAAATTATTTGTCGTTTGTCATTCCACTCTCTCCGTATGTGACTCTAACTTGTCTTAACCTCTTACCCTGGCCGTTGCATAGAGGATAAGATTGAGTTCAACACGGTTCAATGAGTTTCCTTTGGTCCAAGGTTAATCCTTACTTTTTATAAACAAGTTAGTTACGGGATAAGAGTGAGTCCGTAAGAGAAAGTGTTATCATCCAGGAGTGGTTTTAATGGAATGGAAAGTAGGGAGAAAGGTACTTAGTGAGTTGGAAGGGAGGCACATTTGTTTGAACATTTCTGAGTTGCTGGAAAACATAGTGAACTACTTTTTTCTTGTGATGTTTCTAGAATGCATGCTGTTGTTCTTAACAAACTGGGACTGGCCTACATGTGGCGTGGCTTTCTCTGAATTTAGCGGCTGACTGAATAGACATGATTTATTATGAAAATTTCAAAGGATGTCAGTTAGAAGGTGGTTGTTTCCGAAACAATGTTTCATTTGTTTATATTTTCTAACATTCTTGAACAAGTGTGCATTCTGCTCTGAAGGAAATCTCTGTAATTTCAACGTTTTTTTTGGCTAACTTTAATCCTCAGTAAGTACATCGTCTTGAGATGTTAAATCTCCGAAAAATCCATGATTATATTAAGTTAGTTTGTTGCACAGTTTGCAATTGCGTAAATAAAAATTTTCGCCTTGAATTGATCCAGACAAACTTCTGACACATGCTGTTTGTAATTCAGTGACCGAGATCGGCTCTTCTGTTTCCTTACAATACTTCAACTTAAAGTGCTGAGTCGGTAAACCAAACCATTGTTTATTACAACATCATCCATTTAGATTGTAGTTAATTCTTCAAAATAAAGTACCTAAATAACGATCCGGTTTAATGCGAGGACACGAAATGTAACATTTTTATCGGTGGTTGACGCTATAAAGCTCAGATTATATGGTTAAACTTAATCAGGATTGACAGAGAGAGGAAGTGCGTTATTTGAACATATCCCAGTGCTCAACCTATACTTGAATCCAATTACTACACACATATCATGTAACACGTACAAAAGGTGCTAAAGTTTCAATAATTTTCCACATCATTACCATTTTCTGACGCGTGTATAACAACAAGTGTTCCCTGTGTGGAGCATGACATCCCATCAACCCGGTTGCTGATTTATTTTCGTCGTATCCGTTTACACTTTATGCCTATTTCGATATGAAACTAAACTAATAACAATGAAATTGTTCACTTTATTGTATTTTTGTACCCATAAAATCTATAGCTTTAACTACAAAATGAATGATTCATAGTCATGTGTGCAAAATTTTGTGCATGTTTCAATGAAAATCGGCAATAACAACTAGATATAAGAGACAGCTACATACGTAATATTAGTATCAAAATTCCATAATTTAATAACTTATTTAATAATTAAATCGGCAATAACAACTAGATATAAGAGACAGCTACATACGTAATATTAGTATCAAAATTCCATAATTTAATAACTTATTTGATAATCAATTTATTGATTATTGAAATAATTTCCTTGGCTGGAATGGATTTTACTGGCAATGTTTTACATAACAATGATTCATTGTGTAAAATATCTCGATTCATTGTGTTGTTCGTTTGTTTCAAGTGCAGTTCATTTCCAACTCTAATGATTTTGCGAATTGTAAACCATGTAAGCATGCTATTTGCATTTTCCAGTTTTTCACAATGAACTTCTTTGAAAATGGAATGCGATTTTGTGAACGTCAATCTCATTCAGAATTGTATAACGTAACAGATTTGTTTTATATCAAAAGAAATTAATTACGGGTCAATCTCCCCATTCGAGGTTTTTATTGTGCCCAGTCGTACCAAGGTTGTCTGGTTTTGACTATAAATAAATATCACTTCCTTTGAAACCCTGATTAATTTGGGTCCTAGTGTTTCTAATTCTTAGTGCATAAGTTGATCGAGTACAAAGATCTAGTTGAACAACTTGGGATGAAATTTCCAATCAAGAGGAAAGTGACGTGAATCTAATTCAAACTTTAAGTCTGGATTAGTTAAAAAATTTCATTTCGAAATTGGATTTGAGAACAAACATCAAAGAAAAGTCTTCACTTTCATCACCTACTGAACTCCATGGATGGTCGGAATTGAAATAAGTCAAAGGAGAAAGGTGATGTATTGCAATTTGACTACTTTTACATAATGCTTTTATGTATTACGTAGAATTTTATACGACAGGAATCATACCCTCACTTTCTTACTAATCTCAGTGAGATTATCTCACTTTTCTCGTTTTCTAGCCTGCATTTCCGATTTTCGGCATATTTGATTATTGTGCCCGAAATCAACCATTTCATTACTTTAAGAGTTTGATAGTTTGGTATCCATAAGGTAAAGCATAAAGACTAAAAATATCTTCAGTTTCCGCTGACTGAATGACATTCAGTGAATGTGCTAACCTCCATTTGTACTTGATTTACGTAATTTTTTGAAATATTATGATTTGAAACTAGCCCTTTTAAACTTGAACTGGTCCTGTGACATAAACAGCTCCATAAATTGTGTTCATATTGATTAAAGTCTTATTTGAGATTATCTCACTTTTCTCGTTTTCTAGCCTGCATTTCCGATTTTCGGCATATTTGATTATTGTGCCCGAAATCAACCATTTCATTACTTTAAGAGTTTGATAGCTTGGTATCCATAAGGTAAAGCATAAAGACTACAAATATCTTCAATTTCCGCTGACTGAATGGCATTCAGTGAATGTGCTAACCTCCATTTGTAAGTAATTTACGTAATTTGTTGAAATATTATGATTTGAAACTAGCCCTTTTAAACTTGAACTGGTCCTGTGACATAAACAGCTCCATAAATTGTGTTCATATTGATTAAAGTCTTATAGAAAAATGTCACTTATTTCCTTGTCCTGCATCAGACAGCAGTAATGATGTGTATCAAAATCCTGTATGCCTGTCTTCCAGTGATGGCCAGTTTCCCTAATTTACACCGACGGATTTACTTAGTTTGATATGATTATAAATGGGATTACAAACTCGTAGTGACAACTTGCTGGAATTCGTTCAGTTGGCTCGTTCAGTTGGCTCGCTTATTTTTTGGTTGACTAGTAATTGAACGAAACTTGAGGTTTGAATTTGTCAGCAAACGAAACCATACCATGCCAAGGTTGGCTTGGTGTTTTGAAAAACTGCAACTTAAAAAAAGTTAACTGCATATTATGACACATCTCTCCACAGTCGAGATGCAAAATAATCTCAGACTATGTATTCAACCTTTACATCTTATATTCTTATACCTTACATCTTATACTGTCATAAATACCCCAGCCCGAAAAATATAGACATGAACGTGCCTTCATTACATCACACTGGATTTCATTCAACTTCAACAAAACAACGCTATAAACAAAATTATGTTGCTCTCACCAAATCCAAACTTTTTATGGAATCACTTCAACTCGTCTGAAACGGCTTAATTATTGCTTTTTAATTTTCTTTGAGCCTAGAATTGTGCACTTACTTTGGACAAGGAGGCATTATGCAGACATACAAGAAAGCAAAGTAAATGGATATTTGTTGGCATTGTGTGCTACTTGGAGTTGTATACCCGTTAAAGAAAATTGGATCTTTAGAGCGTACTGACTAGAAAATATTGTACATTTGTGTGGGAAATGGCGGTCTGGGTGGTACTTCCTCTTTTACTTAATGCTCGAAACCATGTTCTACACCATTAAGAATTAGCATTCATTCGCAACTTGCGAATCGCAAGTGAAAGAATATCAAGACGGAGGCAGGCCAAAAACTACATCTGGGTGACCCACCCAAAGTATCTGACATAAAACTCATTTTCCTCACACTTCTTCTGTAAAGTTTTTAAAATGCGTCATCTCATTCGAGTGAATGTTGAAGGCGAGACGGAATATTAAAAATGTAATTACATACATTTCTGTCAAATCCCGGTTTATTTATTTATTGACAGCGTCAATTTGGCAGTGNCAATTTGGCAGTGACCTTAACCTCCGAGGGGTAAATGCTAAATGTATTTCGCTTCTTATTACGTAGGATAAAGCACAAATAACGTGGCAATGCATGACAAAAATTGCAATGGAATGACACTCGGTAAACAATTTACTGTGATGATTGTAGTTATCAAGGTTATTTGTTGCGTTTAATGACTAACATGCTCTTTCTGAGACATTCTTCAAGACTTGAAACAATGCATGAATTTCAAAGAAGCAATTGATCTAATAAGGACAACGAAAATTAATCTATTTGACAATACAATTCGTAAAAATATGGGAAGCAAAACAATTACGGGTCGTCTTGCCTGACCTCCGTGCATACTTTGGTGTAAGTAGTATTGATTAACTGACTTGAAAACATGGTTCTGGAGGACAATTAAGTGGGAATAACTTTAAAAAATTTATAAAGTTCTCTCCTCTGCATGACTAGACTCACTCAGTTGAAGGGCGAGACAAAAAACAAGACGTAATAATTAATTATAGACAAAAAGCTCAAATTCAGGGTAGGTACATAATTGTAATTGCTCTCTACAGAAAGGTTACATACCAATGATACAAATATTTGAATGCCATAATTATCCAGAAACACAAATTGTTTCCAACTTCAAACATAAATTACTACTTTGAGTTGTCGTTCTTACTGCATAAATTTCCACCCAACCCCCGCACAGCCAAACCAAACCAATTAAACTCTTTATAATCCCATTACTGGTAATACGAGTACCATTAGAAAATAATGTGCAAACATTAATTAACTCAACAGAGCAGTCGGTAGAAGTCTTCTCAGGAAATAAATCGTGCTCGAGAGTGACTGACTTCGAGTTGAACTTGAACGTTCGGGAAAAGTGCTCGCATTAAGCCAAATTGAAGTATTGGTTAATTTCCTAGTTTCATTCTTCAATCGCATTTTGTGGTAGTTACAATTCGGAACAGGATATAAGTCGTTGTAAGACAAGAGTTTGGTTAGAAATTTACTTATGTGTTTATGTCATTTCGACATTTATTTGTGATCATCTCATCCATCTAGATATTTTGGGCATGGATAATAAAATTCGGATTGGAATCTAGAGATTACATCCACTGGGATGTGGGATTACACAAAAATAGTAGTAGGACTAGATTGAGAACTTATAATTTGCCTCGTACTTCGTAAACCAGGCCGCCTGAACTTAACTTGACTTTGTACGGAACCACAATATCGGTCGTAAATAACTTTGAATGTGTCTCAAACTGCTGTGGGTTAGTTCACTAGTTTTAACTTCGGTTTAGTTTACAAGCCAGTGTCAATGTGAGTGAATTACGTTTTTACGCACGCTAGCTTGTCTAAATATAAATAGATTGTGATTTATCTTGATGAAAAATGTGTGGAAAGCTTCCAAAATTCAATACAGGGCTGTAGAAACATTAGGAGAAACAGAGAATGCAATACTGATTAAACCAAAGTTTATTGATAGCAATGCTTTTCTGTGACGCGTGATAATAAGCTTGGATGAACGGTTAGTGATCTCATCATATTTTTAAGCTTGGTGAAAAAACAACATTTATGTGAAAACATTTCAAATTTGAGAATTGAATCGAGACATCGTCTCCCATTACTAAGATAGAAATAGAACATTCCTTGAGAAATAATCATTTTTTTGGGTTGATTTGGTTTGTTTGAAAATTTACGTAAAAATTGCATGTATCTGACTTTTATCCTGAATGCTCAAGTCTCTTTTTGCTAACTCAACACAATGGTGAGGTAGTTACTACATATTTGCATGATTTTTTGCTTAATAAGAAGAAAATTTGATCTTTTATCCAATTCCCTGAAAGTTTTTTGGCAGCACAGTTTTCCTGATGTGTTGTCTTTTATACCATTACAATACGGTAGTGTAATACGAAAACAAAGAGAAACCATCAAATATAGAATCTTCAAGTTAATATGCATCCATGCAGTATGCAATTCCGTCCAATATGGGCAATTCCTTCTGAATTACTTATTTCCAATGCAATTTTGGCAGCAACAAACAAAACTTCTAAACATCTCCAATTCTTCCAAATGTAATACCAACATGAACGGCATCAAGGGCATGTAAACTACGGGATTCCATCCTACTTGTTATTTGTACTTCAAATTCTACGGCCTACCGATTTTCCATAAAACATCACATCCCATCTGGCACTAGATTACAGGAATCGATACACGAGCCATATTCTTAAAGTACAAAACAAACCAAGACGTTCCAAGCAAATATTTACTATTTACATTCCTTGATCCACACAACAACATAATTTAGCGTCCGTCAGTCATCGAAGTTCCATGATAAGTAGAACATTGGACAATTTTGGAATTTGGATAGTCCTTCTATTCTGAACGGTTTGACATTCTCAACCTATAATAGGATGAGATGACCATGTTTACCTCGTGCAACAACAAACACCAAGAACCTTGGTGTATAATTTATGACAGAAATGCAAAGAGGTTTTCCGCGAAGAAAGAAAGTTGTTTTCATTTCCCTTTCTTGTCCCATCAGGAAATTCTAGGCATTAAAGATGAAATGGGCATGCCTCCATTTTAATTTAGGGCATTACAACGTCAATACGTCAACACCGACCAAGCCAAGCTTATCAAACCATACTAAGAAAGCTTCATTTAAGATTCATGGTCACATAAATTCAAAAACATTTTCTTATTGCATATTTCAGACGGACAGATCACTGAGTGAGAAGCTCGCTACTTTTCCTAAGGAAAACAACATATGGAAGGAATCTCTATAAAATAAAATCAAGATTTGTTGAGTAAACCGTCTCGTTTCTCGAGTCAATCATGGATTCATGAAGTTGGACGAAGTGTCAGTCAGTCGGGTTCTCAGTTACTGATCCGACACGGATTTTGTCACTTCGTTTTCGGTAGATTAAGCTCTGTACCTGATTTGGCAGTGGGAGTTACAGATAGTGCAGCAAACTGAGTGAGAAAACATTGTAAAAACTTATCCCGTGAATTGAGTCACTGATTACGTCTCAATCTCAACTCAGTATCAAATCAACATTTGAAACTAACCTTTCGGAAGGTAGAATTTGACAGTAACGAGACTCCAATTTGTTTGCACTGTGGGATCCAAGAGCAATACTTTACATAATATCGAGACCTTGAGACGTTTCCTGTAATTCTAATCCATCCAGCCCCTACAGAGGTTCAATTGCTTGTAAGTCTTCATGCCGAAGAAGGTAAGAAAGTCATGAATACTTTTCAAACATTACATAATAAGTAACTTTACAATGTTCCTTTATACCAAAAAGTTGCAAAGTTGCAAACAATTTGCACCCTTTCACCCCTGATCAATTTGAGTTCAACTTGATTTGCAATAAACTTTAATTTAATGCTTTTGAATAAGGAAAAAAGTGGGACAAATAAAGTAAAGTGAGCGACTTAGAATTCTTCACCCACATTCAAGTCATGTCAGCCTACCCAAGTCGGCCTGGTCTGAATACGAATCTAACTGAAGTTCAGTTAGTGAGGGTGTCTTTGTAATTTGAAATCTACACGGATCAAGATCCGACTTTCTCTTATAAAAACTCGAATCGTGGGCAATGGTGCATAGCATCCCCATAAGTGGGCAGGCACGGAGAAAGTCACTTTGTGGATTTCAGTCCCAAAAGACATTTTAAATCCTAAATCCAGCCTCGACTTGTCAAAGCACGTTAGCATGCAAGTCATGAGATGCGACATTCTTTTCCCTGCAGGTTGGCAGTGGCATTGGGTTTGAGAATGTTTTACCGTGAGAGAAAAAAGTGATTCGCTCTTCATTTCAGGCCACACTGTCACATTTTTTAGGCGAAGGGAAGAAAAAATACTCCAAGACCTGACTGTTACTTACCACTGCCACGCTGGCCTCTTAAAAATATCCATTGTAAACTGCGACAATGGAGAAAGTCGGCGTGGACAAAGGGAAAGTGTGGAAAGCAGAGATTGACAGTATACTAAATTCTAGGAGCACAAAAGTAGTGGCCAGATCCACTTCACTTCATATTTACCCCAAACAATAAACCAGTCAGGGTTTCTCCTTTGTAAGGAGAAAGTCATACATACTGCAGAATCCCTTGATCTGTGAATGAATGGAGAAAGGGAAGCAATGCTATTTTTTGCGATTGAAAATTCTAATGTAAAGCTTTTCCAATATTTCGAATTGTTCAAGGATTTTTTCTCGTGCATTATGCAGGAAGGGGAATTTTATCCGAAATGAAAAAAAGTGTTGATGTGCGTCATGTGAAATATTTCCAGATTCCGATTAGTATTCGGTACACAACAATTTTTCCTTTGTTTGAACCACGGTCGGATTACACATTTTCATTAGAAGATTCACTTGAATTGATCCTGTGAGATGAAACGCATCAAAGAAAGTGGGACATAAAAGCGTTTGTGCTAAAAGTTTTGTAAGCTTATATACAAGTTTGTATACCTGCAATATTATGGTGTCAACTTAAATTATATTACATAGAATCTGTGCATAGATGCCTTCATACAAAAATAGTTATGAATGTAGGAGGATGTGTGTCAATGTCATGTGTTGTCTCGTATTTCTAGGAATGCGGATAATATTCGCGATATTTGCCGGAAATCTTTGATAACATTTATAATTTCCTGATCAATCATACACATGATAATATGTTAACAATCAATGAAAGCTTTGCATAGAAATTCATCAATTTAGTTAATTAAGTTGTGCTATATTGCATCAGGATCAAGAATGAACTAAAAACTGTTTATCGTTCCAGTCATTTCTCAATTCCTTAACTCCAGCACGACGTAAAAGTTTCGTATTCCATTTCTTTGTATAATAAGAAACGGAATAAGTTTAGTAAACCAGACAGTAAGCAGTAAACCCACTTTTCTCTGACCTTCGTCTCCATGCGTGTGAAGGGTAGGGTAGCAGTCGTAAAGTGGTCTGCTGACCGTGCAACCTCGAAGTTTTTCAATAACTGGAACTCTGGACTCTATGATGATCACATTCAAAAGACGGAGAAAGTTATATAAGACCATGACAAAGAAACGAATACAACGCACTTATTCTACTTTTGTCCACTTTTATGATATCGCATGTTGGTTGTTGCCAAAAATTGGGAGACTTGTAACAAAATCGAATGAAATCTTATTTTGGAGGATACGGCAAACAGGAAGTTGGCAGATGTAGACAATGGGGTTCCAAACTTGGATTGACCAACAAGTTTGCATTTAGAAAACAAACGTGTCAGAGGGCGTGGCTGTGAGCAAAGGTTAGTTATTGATTTTATTACAGGATCAAAGTTCAGTTTTCGCTGATTTGATGTTCTCGTTTGAAAACAATAGTAAAATATTTTACTCGGATAATAATTGTCAAGTAAGTTTCAAACACTTTCTTTCTTACTCGGAACTTTGGGTTAATGTCTGAATTTACGGGTCACATCAATCCTGCTATTTCGAACAAGGGCAGGGTTCCACATTTTGTCGTGGCGTAGCTGGCTAGGTGTCAGCAAATCACAACGCCAAGCTTTATCTGGAGACATTAATTTTCAACGGTGGCGGCAGGAATTCAATTTATTTGACGTGAAAGAGGTTCTTAGCTTGACTTTACTTTCTTGGAAAAGTTATATAAAAGTGTATTTATTTACTTGATCTCAATTAATCAGAAAGTAATTCCAGTCATAAAGAGGATTACTACAAATTATTTTTGGCCAAAATGCACAAAAGCAAAGAACGGAAGAATGGTAATCACAAATGATACGGCTGACTGAAACATGGTTCTGTATTAATAAAT
>JAAXNX010000620.1:0-25737 GCA_036491905.1 Folsomia manolachei | reverse complement strand
CAACTCTTTTCTTATCCATTGCACTGAGGATAAGGAATTATCAGAATGTGAAGGCTTCGTTCAAAATTCAACGGAGATGCACATTTCTCCGCAAGGCATGTATGTCGAAAACGAATTAGAAATGCATATGCTTACATTTGCAAGGTGTGTAATGCACTTAATACTTAAGGAGGACGAGACTTGCTTTTCCTTCCCTGTTACTTTCATTAAATCATTTACTTCATCTACTAGATCTTTCATGTGTAACTTATGTAAGCGGAAATGCAAATCACTGAGTTGATTTTCACAGAAGTGTGAAAATTTGCATTTGGTATGTTTGATGTGGATTAACGAATTTGACTGCGAAATGTTTTAAAGTGGTTTTATCTTGAAACGAAATCTACTTTCTCACTCAATTCTTAACAATAAGAGATTTGAAGTAATTAGCTAAATTTCCAGAAACTGACTTCAAATGTGTGAATGTTAAGGAATGTATTCTCAAAATCTTCAATCTAAGAGTTTTCTCCACGGGATACTCATTCTGTAACGGGTTTATGCTTTCATGGCCAATTTACAACAACGCCCAATTCATGGCATAACTTGGCATCCCCCCATCTCTTCAGACAGGAAGGAAGGAAACGTGAGGATATTTAGATTAGATGCATGCGGTTTAATGTAAGTGTGTGAACTTGCTGGCATATAAGTAAAGTAAAATAAAGTAAATTAGAAATTTCATGAAAGTACAGTAAATGGGTTTGGGTGGTTACGATTGGTTGTCATCATCATCTTCCTTCAACTCAACCAACTATTCAGACGAACTCTACTAAATTCCCAAGCCACATCCTTCTACTAACTGTTAATCGCAACTACTTACTTTGCTTCATCGTAATGTATGCCATATAACTTTCTCTCTTATATCCATTCCAAGTTGAATACCCTTAGCAGCATATATATTCGAGGGTAATCGTATGAGCTTGTTTCCGTCTCATTTCAAATCTCAACTTAATCCTTCCATCTACTTAATCTCTGCATCAAGTTTGTGTGTTTCTGCAAAACTAATCGGGTTTTATGTAGTGTGTCTCTTCATGTAATTAGTCAGATGTGGGTGTGTATATCCTATACAATGGAAACCTAGCAGGAGCCATTGAACTCCTTTTTCTTATGAACAAAGCAAACGAGCAAGTAGCGACTCTGCAGAATATTATTCATTTCTTCCTACACGCATCCATCCAATTTGAAGATGAATGAACGAGTGAAAGTGAAACGAAATTGAAAAGGTCTTCTCACTGGAGAAACTTTACTCAATTCGTATTAGTTTACTTAACATAATAAATCAGACACATGCATGCTTAGAATAATAGGAAAGAGAAAAGCAACCAAGCTGAGCTGAGGGAAACTGAACAAAACAGAGAATCCATCCCGAGGTGACTGGCAAATAAATGGAAATGTGAAATGGATGGAAGATTCCATACATGGCCACGTATGGCTGACGACTTGAAGATTTATCGATTCTCTTGTTCTTTACTTGGTATGATATAAGTGCCCAAAGTGTAGGAATATGTAAATGTCTGCCGAATGCCTTATTACTAAGGAACCTTTAGCATATGTGAGTTTCAAGAGAACAATGGAAAGTCGAGTGTGGGACGAGATGACATTTTCCTTTCCACGTGGTTTGATCCTCATGCAGAAGTTTTTGAATGTGCCGACTTCCAAGTTCCAAGGGAATGAATGACAAAGATACATTTACCAACCATACTCTGGGGATAGAGAGCCAACGAAGCAAAGCAAAACAGAATCTCCAGGGTGCGTATATTGAAAGTGAAAGCAAAACAAGTTTCAGTTCTTCATCACCTCAGACCAATCCTAAATAAAACGAGACCTTTTGATTTCAATCACATACTTGGAATTTCAATTGATAATAAGCATGGTGAATAGATTCCAAAAGGAAATTTTTGAATTTTGAATCGTGTCATTCATTACTAAATGTAAAGTCTTTCACTTTCTCTTTCACTCACATTTACGCTTAGAAATAAGTTTTCTATTCTGAATTCGACAGCTAAAGCAAATTGAATTTACTTACTTATCCATTTATTTATATTTCAAAGGAGAAGAAGAATAAGGATTCTAATACGCCTTTAAATCAAGTTGACAACAACTTCAATGCCTAAATGAATGCATTAATTTCAATTTGTTTTAATTTACTCTCATCAAATCAACTATGCTAATTACTGCAGAGCTTGATCAGAACTTTTTTGGAATGAATGTGGAAGGATTGTTGATATTAAACTCATTTAATTTTAGGTTATGAATTTTTTTTTCAAAACAATTTGTGTTGGAAATGTACCGACATCGGGCATATATTAAAAATCCTGAATACAAGTAAGTTTATGACGGTGAAATATGTTTGGTCTGGTGACATACTTTCACTCAACCCCTCACCAAAAAAAGTTGTGAATGGTAGTAAGTGGGTAGTAAAAGTTCCGTTTTTCTGAATGAGTGCAGCCAAAAAAGAATATACGAGCAGAACTAAATGGAAATACTTTCTCCCCTCCAAACTCACCCTCTTTGGAGTAAGATTTACTATAAAACTCTCCCCTTCTTCACAACCACCCTACCCACCTCCTTCCTTCCTTTTCATTCGTCTAGTCTTGTCCTTTTATTTACTTTTCCTTATTGCTAAGAACCATTTCTTGAGACATAGCTAGAAACTGATGTTGAAGAGTATTCAAACCGGACGTGGTATGGTATTTCACTTGGTAATTCTTAATCAATCAGGGTAACTTCCATATTACAAAATTGATTGAAAATAGCCAGTTCCATGTATTCATCTTTTGTAAGTATTCTGTCTTATCATTCCCATTATATTTAAATTCGCATATTACTTCATCCATCAAACGGGCAGATACACAACAGAAGAATGGCATGGTAAGCACCCAAGGAAAGATAGGATGAACGCAGGAAGGGGAATGAAAATGAGTAAAATTCGACGCATGGCAGAGTTTTTCACTTTCACCCCATCAACCACCCTCCCCTGCTGCATTTTACTATTCTATTTTATGTCTCTATACCCATACCCAGCCCAGCCAGACCACTCCATCCAACCCAAACCACACAGGAATGGAAAAGTGCATGGATGAATTTTGTTCCGCAGTTGTACCATTCTTTCAGTTTTTATCTGACTCTCATCCCATTCGGTTCTACGAGATTTTTCTCTCTTTTCACTTTTTTCTCATCACAAAAAAAATCTGCTTTCCCTAATTTGGTGAAAGTGAAAGTGCAGGCGGAGGTGGTACATGGCAGTCGGGGTTCTCTTGGTTGTGATCCAGATTTTGGCTTTACCGTTGGTCAGCTAAAACTTTCCCGAATCAAAAGGATGGGCTGGGCTTTGGTCAGTTTCAGCTCAGCCTCCACGAGTCCGAGCGAGGCATGTTCTCTTTACCACTTGCTTCATTACCAAGGTGGTGCATATGTAGTGGAGAGTGTGAGTGTTTTTGTTAATTTCGGACTTTACTCGGGTGACGCATATGCAATCAAATGAAGAATGTGAATTACCACCCACCATCCTATCCAAGGACTGCTGGACCAACTCTTTACTTGGGAAAGTTCTTTGCTCGCCATCATATACAGACCATTCTGACTCGTGCCATGTCCAGTAGAGTTTGGAGTGGAAGAGATTGAGCTAACACTATCTACATACCCGATATATAGCTGGGGTGCATGGAGTTGATGCTGAACCATACATGTTGGCTTAATGGACATCTTGAATCCCCGTCCATCTCCAGACCCTGGCCACATCTCATGCATATTCAACAGGGAAGGCAACTTTCTCATTTTAATGGATCCCTCGTCTCCCACCACTACCACTGGGTAAGCAAACCAAATCCCAACGTATGTACATAAACTGTAGAGAAGTCCAGTAACTTGTCAAATTAAAGGAAATGGAGGCGCATGTAGAGGAAAGTGGACTTTAATTTTAGATGTTACATTTAACAATGCATATGTCCAGTGAGAGAGCAAACCACCATCTTTCTCCGCCTCTGCTCAGCCATTGGACTCCTTTCCTTTGCCACTAATTTGAATTATAAAGTTGAGTGGTTGCTACTGGACCTGGCTCAAAGAGAAAGCATTGGACGAAGGAGAGTTTACTTGATATTTATTTATCAGCTAAATTGAACTGGACCAAACAACATGCATGCTCACTCGTTCGCTTTGCTTTCAATTATTGCTCAGATTTTGAATTTAGAATTTGGATCGAATCTTTACTTCGTCTTCATTCCACCCCTTTCCCTTCTCATTGTGATGTCCAGTCTATACCACATGTATTCATATGTATATCTATATGCATAACGACATATATGTGCACCAAGAGTTTAGAATGCGCTGTCAGTAATATGCTTTACAATATCTGAATGACCGATGACCATTCCTCCTTCTCTATGGAGTAGGGGCGGGGGTATTGTTGCCAACAGCTTCCCATCAAAAGATGAAGTCCTTGTTCATCGATCCAATTAAAATGCAAACTCATGATATCCATATGTGTGGGTGTGGGTTGAGAATGAGTGTTAAACCCTGCTAATCCGAATTGTAACGGCAAACTTTAAAATCATGCACAAGAATATTTTAATGAACAGGGATTGAAGATCGTCGGGAATTAACAGAGGAGTTTGAAGACATTCGTATGTATATTAGTTAAATTTTTTCAACTTTCTCCTTTGCACGCTTTCCTATCCCTCATTTCATAACAAACGTCTGCTCACTCATTTCTAACTTAACTAAAATCTCATACTCACAACAGTCATGTCTGCTCAATGAACAGAGCATCGCTCGAGGGAACCATTATTCTCATTCTTATCTGAGAAAATCCATATTCAAATTTCTGATTCCTAAGCACAAAGAGCCCTTCCTTGCGTTTCCTTTTATCTCCGTTCTCCTACCCTGTTCTAACCAAGTAAGAACACTTGCTTCTGTAAGCAATCTAAAACATAAACAAACAAACCACAACACAATTACTTCCAAATCCTCTATCTAACGTGAGTTTGTGCATGCAGCTCTAAAATCTAAATTGCACTCCATTATCCATTATTAAAGGAATGAGTGGATGAGAGATTGAGGGAAAGGGTGGGTGGCTTGGCGGATGGACAACAGTCAAATAAGAAATAAGCAAGCAATAACCAGAAATGAGTTCTTTACCTTTCCTTATTTTCTCTATTCATAAACTGAAAACACAAATAGATGCAGCTTGTGATTCTTAGTTTTGGTCTAATCATAATCCCCAAATGAGGTCTTCGCAACAACCATCACACATTCATTGCTTTAGTTTAGGATACCTTCATCATACTTCGCCAGATTGGGAAGATTCAGTCGTACAAAACCTGGACTTTACTGTGCACAATTTTATTAAATTTCTTAACTTATCAACTATACACTTATTTTGTATTAACACTTTCTACGCTCTACAATATAGAATCATTGCATAACGTTTTGCCCAGATAATCAAGTGTAATTATGATTATTGTCCTAGCTTGGCTGTTTGGGATGTTATACTTAGAAACTACCTTCGAAAATGTTCTTCAACTCAGCAAAACAGGAACAGAAACAGAACTTTAAAGTTGAGATACAATTTCCTTTACAAATCAGTTCCTTTGTTGAACCAGACAAGGCAACTTCTGAATTGTGGCAATTCTACATTTCAATATGTTTCATTTCATTTCTATCTATCAAAATCTAGCAAATCATGCAACCATTCATATACTCATTAAAGATCTTCATCCCACACTTCACTCACATTCACATTATGAATTGAAACACGGTGAGAGAAAGATTGCCTGTCACAGTCATTCTATCCTTGAGATTTCTAGAGAAAGCAACAAAACCAGTTGAATCCATTCATTCTCTGAAAATAGGTAATTCCAAAATCAGAAATGAAACAAGCAAAGCAAAACGTATTTAATACCAAATCTCAGATTTGCGCCTTTACACATCAATATTAAACATCACATTGAGAAGTGATGGTGAAGTGGTAACGGTGTAAAAGCTACAAATGCCATAACTGTAAGTCACATTTATGATTGAAATGACGATAACAAAGCAGAGTAAAATTTCTTACTGAGCAAAGTAAACAATGAATTCCTCATCTCATTCGATTTCAACCACTCACTTACGTGCTGGCTTATACTCACTGGCTCCCATTCCTTCGTTTAATTTCCCCTTTATGATTACGATTACTTTAATGTCTTCACATATGTGATATGCATAGTTAAGCGGATTGCTTGCATGACATGCCGTAAAGTAGAGTGAGCAGCTCAAGTTAATGTGACACATTTAAATTGAATTGCACACTTGGCTTAAATGCCGAAGGGAAGCAAGTGAAGAAGGAAATCTTGTTTCTCAACCAAATGGCACTGCACTTTCCTGAAATTTGATCAGGGAGCATTACTTGTAAACCGTGCCGTTGGTGATTATTTTGAGTGATGGAACGTGATATGTGAGAAGGAACCCTGTTTTGCTATTATTTACTCATCCTCTTGCTTGGGGGAAAACTTGAGATGAGACGAGGAAATGCAAATGGTATGCAAGCAAAGCATTTCTGAAACATCTCTCCTGTGCAAGAACACATCCACTTTGTTTTAAATACTTAACTTTCATTTCCATCTTATCTCATCTCTACTCAAATGACAATAATGCAATGTTGATTCAATGAGGATTATTATTGGAACTGAGTTGAATAGCGAGGTAAGAACGAGTCACGTTATAATGCTCATGTTTCCGAACTGAATATTCTTTCGGGTCTGTCCAGGGATTTGAATTCAAGCGAGGAGATGTTGGATGGGGATAGAGAACAAAATCTGTAGGAAATATCTCCCAAAGGAAAGGAAGGGGAGAAAGTCTTGTCCACGTGTGTCGTGTAAGCAAGCATCAAATCAAAAGGTTTAATCGAATAGTGCAGGATTAGGGTGAGTAGGGTGAGATGTATGGTGTTCTATATGAGGATGGCACAGCCGGAGAAAATTTTTTCGAATGTTTAAGACGAGTGGGGGTGTTGGAAGGGTTAAAGGAAGTGGCTAGAAAACGAGAGACTGTAAAAGACATCACCAGACTAGTTTTGTTTATATCTAGATCTGAGATATAGAATTTTCTAAAAAATATCAATTTTTTGAAGGTATGAACAGTTTGGATTTTACACATCCGTTTAAATTGTGTTCGCTTAAGATAAATTATGAAAGCTAACCTGGATGGAGTAGAGATGAGTTGCAATAAGTTTCATGTTAAACTATAAGTAGAGTCTTATTTAAGTAAAGTATTTAGAATCCTTCCATAGTATCCTTGCGGTTTTCCACGGATTAAACCAAAACATTTCAACCACCGCATTACGAAATTCGCATTAAATCCAAGGATTTCGTGTTCTAGCATCTCTATGATTTCTAAGTTCCGGGTTAATTCTCCTCCGCAGCTTTCTCCAGATCATTTAGAATCTCATTCCAAAGCAGATTTATGGACTTGGCTGGCTGACTCTCATCTCATCCACCTTATTTTAAATTTGTCTTTCATTGGAGAATAGGAAAGTAAAGTAAAGGAGCCTTCCGTAAACCAAAGCAGACAATCTGTCCTCCATAATTCTCTTTGGAAAGTCACTAAATAGTCTTCCAATCGAAATTAACCAACTGCAGTGCGTCAGAGCAGCCAGCTAGATTCTATCTCAAGATAAATATATCTACGAGAGATGGATTTACGATTGAATCTAAGCTTCCAGCCAAATCTAAGGTTCCCACAAGTTCTCAGACAAATTCTCCAGATATTACAATAAGTATTTCAGTATGATGGTACTTGAGGATCCTTACCACTAAAGCGGTTGAAACTTGCTCAAGTAAAAAAGTCGACAACAACCGTGCATTGATTCACAATGATGTGTATATGTGCCACTGGACGGATTTGAAACGCATTTTTAAACTTCAAATTTCAAAATTATTGTCACATACTTGTAGTTGCGACAAATTGTATACTGGAGAAAGTTTTCCATTATAGCAAATATCTTCAAATGTTAGTTGTTCAACTCACAACTAACTGAAGGCCATGGGAGAACAAAGTTAAATTGGACAAAGTAAACTAATACAACATGGTTTAGGTTAGCTGTGCCATGGGTTGGTACATTGAATAGATTGCAGAGCCAAGTCCTCCTTGGTTTAGTTGTCGTATTCTGAGCTGAATTCCTTAATAAATCAGTCAGGAGAGAAAGCTACCACAAATGTTATTTCCTCCTTGTTTAACCCGTCCTCGCTTCATCATCTCCTCCATTTGCTATTTAAACAAGGAGGAGAGCCAGAGCTTAGTTCTGCAAGACGTGTATGGATTGCCAAATGATTTATCAACCGACAGCAAGTCTCAATCCATCTTCTACTTCCACCATGGTCCTTCATTCCTTCTTTCGATAATTTAAGACTGACTAAACCTGAGTCAAACTAAATCTATTAGTTCTGTATTTACTAGGAGTGAGATTGAATAATGTAGGTATGTGGTTCTTGCTGCACTTCTATGTTGAGACGCACAAATTCAAGTGTGAAGTTGCCTGTGGAACAATGCATTGTATAGAATAATTAATTGGGCGTTTCTTGTCACAGTCCATATAAATAAATGCTTGCAACAACCTGATCAACCTTGAATCCAGTATTATTTAAAGACTGGCATAATTAAGAAAAAAAGTTTTCACCAGTCTCAATATCTGCAGAATTCTAGCTCGTAATGTTACTGTTCATCGTACAGTTTCGCCACGTTGTTGGTCATTCTCTCCAACACATATCGCATCGTATAACTCAAACCATTCATCTTTCTTCGAGTGACATGGACCGTAAACTGAGACGATGATAGTATGAGTGAAGGATGGAATATAATTGGGCTGAAGGAGAGTAATTTGTTGCGATCAGTGATTAGATGAGATTATACGGAGATGGTTTGTGTATTTCAAATTGTACCTTCAAAGTCTAGACAAGACATTCAATCCTTATGTATAGCAGTGGTTGGTTGTACGTGGTGTTCTCTGAGAAGAAGCAATAAATCATGGTAGCACACTAATTACATCTCCTCCGACAGTCGCCCATAATTCCTCACTTAATCCGCTTCCCTTTGACAGCTTTTGCTTATTCCATCCTTCACTTTGGGAGCAGTCTTGTATTTTACTTTACATCCAAGGAGGTGGTGGTGATATGTAGTGATGGTACAGATTGTCATTTGCTGCCTTGTACATATTCCTAAATGTTCATCGTTTGCATTATACTCGTCAGAAATCAATACATGTTTTAGATTTTGAATATTTCCTCATATTTGTATATAGCCAAATACTAAGGTTTTGTTTTAGGGAAGTGTCTAAACAGGCTTCACATTCTTTTTTCAATGCGGTTCAAAAACATCCACATTTTTCTATATTTCACTTTGTTAAGTGAAAGTCCGAGTTAAAAGTTTGCTGTTCTCTAAGATTTTGCAACAATGAATCCTTTAAAAATCTGAAATGCCAGTGCTTGTTCTATGTACATAAGTATATTAGCTGTATCGATACAGATAGCCTATGCCTATATAATACATCTTAAATTTCTCCCCTCCACACAAATTTCCCCTACTAGTTTTGGTCAAGAAAAATCCCACACGTGTTTCATTTTGCATCTTCCTTACCGATCAACCCTTCATCCTTTCTAGCGAAGTGACCCCATCCATTATAACCATTCTCCTGGACTCTATTAAATTCGATGGTCGGTATTGGTATTGGAGTAACTTGGGCTTATAGTAAGCATCCTCGTGGAAATAGAAAAGCCAGTATTATCAACCTTCACACAGAAATAGCATAAGCGATATTGAGCCGTTATTTGTATGATTCTTGCAGTTGTCCATTATATTATGCATAGTGAATTAAAAGCAATAATCAGTGAGCAGAATCTGGTATGCATGAATTTTTATTCAATTTTGACAACAATTCATCACTGCTGAAAACTCAATCAATTTATTTTGCAACATTCTCAAAAATCCTCAAATATATTTCGAATGAGAATTGATTAAGCCCTGACACATCGTAGTCCCGAAGTATCGACGACATAACCCACTTCACACACGCATTTGCTTGTCAAAAAATTACAAGTAGCATGGTCAACACAGTGTGGGTTTAATCCGGTGCAAAGTTGTCCCACGAATCCTCCACAGACATTCTTTGTGTAGGCAAACTCACCATGTTCAGCATAGACGCCATCACCACAATTTCTTGTGCAGGAGCATCTTCCTAGATCAACGCCCACGCCGGTGTCGCAAGCGTTTGTTGCGGTATCTCTGTGCATGCAGATGACGGTGGAGTTGTGGCGATTGCATTGAAGCAGAATACCATTGCATAGACCTGGATAAATTGGAGGCATACAATTAGTGAGTAATGCACATTCTGGAATATTTTCGAGACTGAATTACCTCCGAATTCGACGCCGTCATCTTGGGCAGCGACAGAGGCCACAAGAACAGCGAAAATTACCAAAAGCTTCATAGTGACTGCAAAGATAAATTAAAATGCAATATGCTTTTTTCCAAAAAATCGTTCTGGAATAAGTAAAATTCGTATTCTACTTACTGCAAGTGAAGGGAGTGCTAAAATCTGTTGTATCTGAATGCGAGAGACGGAACGAATGACAATACTAATTCTACCCTTGACTCATTATGAAGTTATTTTAAGCGTTTAGTTTGATATCAAGCTGATATTGGATAATTCACAAATGTACGCTTTGTCACTTATCAATCATCGTGTGTCCCGTAAAGTAATGATAAAAAAGTGGTAAAACCATAACTGACATAGTTAAAATATGTGTGAATAAAATTATTTTTTAGTATACGCAGACGGTGAAATAGTTTTGAATGTAGATATGAACATTTGGACAAGTCCACGAGGTATTTGTTAAACAAACGACTTGGAATACGTTATGAGCAAGGTTCTGATACGGGTATTTCATTATCAGGTAACAGGGGATCATTCAAATGATTGATTATCTGTTATATGATCACTGAAAAACATTTTTGGTCTCCTTTTTTAAGTTATGTAAATCGGATGATCAATAATCAAAAACAAGAATTAAAAAACTACATTCATGCAATTAAAAAATTTTACACAAAAATTCATCATATATAGGCAATGTGGTAGAATTAACACATCAAATGGTATTACATTAATCAACTTTAACAGTTTAAAGTTAGACTTGTTTCACTTCTTGGTATTTCTTTTATCATATTTTATTACCGCAACAAAAATAGAAAATACTTATGGTCAAAAATGCACATTTCCTTCCAACGAAACGAACTTCCTGTTAATACCACAATTATGAGAATGTTTCTTCGACCACGGTGAACCAACACATATTGATGTTGGAATTGCATAAATATTAGTTATATTCATACTTTGATTGTCTGTAAATTTCCTGACCAAGTTATCGGCAGAGATTCACAATGTTTTCTCAAATTACAACTCCTGTCCTTTGCCTTATCTTTGCAGGGACAATCACACAAATTTCTGGACGGATTCAAAGCCCGAATACTAGATCCCATTGGATTTTGGACGACTCAGACACCTTCTTGACATCAACAAAAGCACCAGATAAGCGTCCTCCACAAAACCAGGACCGTCCAGTTCAAACCTGTGGTGACTGCATTTGTCCTCAAACTTATCGACCATTCTGTGGCAGCGATGCCATCACATATTCAAATCAATGCAGTTTTGACTGCGCCAGAAACTGTAATCCAGGTAATTTCATTAAGTCATTTCAGTACTTGGAATATGTTTTGGAAATTAATGAATGTTTTGAATTCAGGTCTCCGAATTAATTTTGAAGGCGTTTGTCCCGTCCCATACAACAGACGAAAAGTGCATCACCATGTAAAAGACGAACCTTATGGTCGTAGACCTCGACCTATGGCGACCCCATTCCCGATGCGATGGCATTCACAACGACCAACGCTACCACCGACTACCCGGCGACCCCTTCCTCCACCACGATCCACACATTTGCCAGTTCAACCTGGAGTTAACCTGTATGTTTAAGTCGTAGCTTGGAATGTTATACACACTCTAACTATCAATTTGAAATTGTTTCTTTTCGATCAGAAAACCCGATAATAAATGTGTTTCCTGTGCATGCGCCTACGACTATGCTCCTGTCTGTGCGTCTGATGGCATAGTATACGGAAATATGTGCCAATTTGAATGTGCAAAAAGCACTTGCAATTCTTGTAAGAGACACATAACATGATCTTAAGTGTGATAACTCCAATTCCGTGTCTTTATCAGAGTAATAAGAGCATCTCTTTTTACAGATTTGGAACGAAAAGCTCCGACAGAATGCTGGGAGTGGGCGTTAGAGGATCAATCAACAACCTTAGCACCACAACGTTCTCGTCAAATTCCTCAACGATATGGGAAATAAATGGAGACGATATGATAAACCTACAAAGCTAAAACTTTTGTAATAATTGGAATCTATGATTAAATAATTTTTTTGAACCCATGTATGCTTATTTAAAATGAACTCTAGCCGTGATTAGCAAAGTGAGACAAAAATTGCTTGTCTCATATTATTTTATTATGCATACTGTATAAATATGGATCATCGTGTTATTGGACGGACGCTGAAATAATAAAAATAATATCCGAACAATGTTGCTCTGCAATGCTTGCCTTTATTTGAATAGCTAACTAGTTTATGAATCAGTCTTATAAAATATATTATGGAATATGGAATTTAATAAAGCTAAATAAGAATTTTTTGGATTGTCTATAACATTCCCAGCTTTAGTGAAGCCTCACAAGTACGTAATACGCATAATGGAAATAGAAATACATACTCAAAATAAACCGACGTAAATCATAACAGTGCAAAAACTTGCCAAACGAATACATAACTTCACAATCTTGATTTTCACCAAACCATTACTTTGAAACCTTTTCAAAATGTTGTTGAAAAAATGGTTAGAAATATCCTAACCAAGTACGAGTAGCAAAAATTAAATTTTAGATTAATTAAATATAAATGTCTTACAATAATTGTTATTGTAATCTGTATTTAAGCATCTAGAAGAGCTTATTTTGAAATAGATTAAATCGCACCAGGAGCTCAATAACAACGGTTACATTGTGTAAGTGCATAGAAAAAATACGATTTAAATAACAAAAAATTAAATATAAAATAATACACACAAATGCAGTACCGACATCGAATACGCAAAAAAACACTTTAGTAAACTACATCTTAGAAATGCCTACGATACATCATATTATTATTTGTTGTATTATTTGAGTACGGGGGAAATGGAGGGTTAGCTGTAGGATTGTTACCAGCCCCTGCCCCTACATCACTTTCTATTGTACGATTCCAACTTGAAGGGACCTGGAACGTTTTCCCACGTCCAGGAACAAAGCGACCGGTACGTGGAACATGTTGATCTGCCATTAAGGGACGAATTTGAGGAATAGGATTTCGATTCTGCAGGAACTGATGGCTATGAGCTTGTGGTGCGACATTATCATAGTTAGTCACACCGGCGACACGGCCATACGACGTTGTTCCTGCCAGGCCATTGTCGGGATAATTCATTTGAGTGTTAGAAGGAGCAATACCATAGGCTCGTGGAAGGGGGGTTGAAGCTGCCCAACTGGTTGCTTGAAATTCCTTCATTTTGTTTTGTTTCTTCTTTTCAGACCGTTTCAAACGACGAAGTTTCCGTCTGTCTTTTCTCGACATCATTTTTCCACTCGCAATGTCCTGATGTTTTAACAAAATGCATTTTCTTTCAGTAGCTTTAATATCAAAGTCGGTGCATGAAGCCAACCATCGCTTAAAACAGTAGGACAGGAATCTAGCAGACATTCTTCCATACAATTTCCCAAAAAATTGGAAAAGAGCAAGCATCTCATTCTGAGTTGATAGTCCTTTGTCAAAAACCATTTTCACATAAGGATGACAATCCTTGTTGAGGTTTTGATAATCCAGAACGAAGTTAACCTCAACTTTAAATCTTAAATTTTGATTGGTTGGCACGAGATGGGGTGGGACTTCATCCATAAGAACTTTGAGCATGGGAGAGGCTTGTTTTCGAATGAATTTTCCATTTCTCAGATCATTTGGTCGCGCATGAGTTAAAAGGGTAGAAAGTTTTCCAGTACTTTGACAGAAGAAGGTTGTACTGAAGTTTTCTTCAAAACAAGGGACTGTAGTGAGCAAGTTAGTCATTTGAATCGACTTTCTATCTCCAAATTTTGCATAGTCGAGGGGAGTAGTATCTTGATATGTGGGATCCAATTCGATTTCAAAGCCAAAACAGTTTTTCCTGGCACAAAATTAATCCAACTATTTTATAAATTTTTATATCAAATAAATTGTATAATATATAATACCAAAATCTGTTATTGAATTCTTTCATGAATTGAAGAAATAGAGTCTGCAACTTGCCCCTAATTCCGTACTGAAAATTTTACAAAAAATGAATGACTGCTAATTTAATACTTAGTTAAAAGACATCTTACTGCAAAATCCTTGGATTCACAGGCTTCCAAAAACATGTTTTTCACAAAGGGGCATAGCTTAATTTTTGGAAGCGGATAAGGATTCCGAATCCGACTGTTTTGAGTAGGCTAGAAAAATTAAAAAAAAACAATTTAAACCGGTTAGAACGTTCATAAAAAACAATAAATAGTAAAGCTTTTGTAGTTCATTTTGTTTTAAATACCAGGGCAGCATCATCTTCTTTCTCGTCATCCTCATCCGCCTCGTCTTCCTCGTCTGAACCTGATGAAGAGCTACTGTCTTCGGAAGACTCTGATTCTAGGAATTCCGTACTACGCCGTTTCTTTGGAGGGGCTGGATGTTTGTGGGTGTCTTCGTAATCGACATTGACTTTACCACCGTCATAGCGCATTGGACCCTTGGCGGCTACCACACTAGACGGCATTAAGGGTTCTGGACGCCCGTACTAAATAAACCAGATGAGCATAAGTTGACATCAGATTAATTGCTTGAAACACAAATTATTGACAAAACGCACTATACCATTATTCTCATTTACTCATAAGAGGCACTTACGTTTGCCAAACCGCGTGGTGGGGGCGGAGGAGGAGCATCGTGAAAATACTGAGAACTTCTAAGAATTGGTTTTTGTGATGGCGCAACTGGTGCCACGGGTCTTTTTTGATGCATGTTTAAAAATGATGATGGAGCGGCTTCCAAACTTTTTGAAAATTCTTCCCATTCAGTATTTAGCCAATCCTAAAATACAACAATTAATCGCCATTAAAAATAACTCACTAATACAAATTTAATCAAAGAAAATGAACATACATCTTCTTCCATTTTATTATTAGCTTTTGCAGTAATTCCTCCAACACTTCTTTCCGGATCTCGACTCAATTGGTCCTTGGGATTTGTTAATAACGGATAATTCCCTGAACCTGACCCAGGTGGTCTCCCTTCGTAAGGTTGATAACCCGTTCTTGATGGCGGTGGATTAGGTGCAACATTCCTACGTCGGGGATCTCCCGTATAGCTTCCCATCGGAAAAGAGTGTTGGCTACTGGTGTTGGCTAACGCGTGTCCATTATCGCCACTAACTAATTTATTATAGCTGAAGCTTGGAGGGGGAACACTGGGAACAGGATTTTTAGCCTGTCGAGCTTGTTGAGACAACTTCCAATGATCCTGCTCAAACTGTTTTGATCGTGATCTCTCCAGTCGGTCTTGTTCCTCTTCCAATCTCCGTTTTTGGTTTTGTTGTATTTGATCCAAAGCTTCGCGTCGTTGTCGTTCAAGCGTATCACGTTCTTTTTGTTGCCGCTGTTCTACCTGCTGTTTTTGAACAAAACGACGCTGCTCTTCCTCTTCACTTTGAATAAGCCGTTGCCTTTCTTCGTCTCTTTGCCGTTGAGCATGCGTCCGTCGTCGGCGATCATCCTCTTCTACTTGAAGACGTCGCTGACGTTGTTCCTGTTCTCGATTTTTCTGTCGTTGTCGTTCATTTTGTTCATCTTCTCGAGCTCTTTGTCGTTCATTTTCTTGAGCTCGTTGTCGTTCATTTTGTTCATCTTCTCGAGCTCTTTGTCGTTGTTGTTCCTCTTCACGATTTTTAATCCGCTTTTGTTCTTCTTCATCTCGCAATTGTTGTAGATGTAGTGCTTCCGCTTCTGCTTTCGCTTGGCGAACCCTTTCCTCAGCATCCTTGGTCTGTTTCATCTGAATCAATCTTTGTTGTTCTTGTTGAACTTGTTTATGCATTTCCTGAAACTCCTTTTGTCTTTCGAGTTCCTGTTCTTTTTCAATTTTTTCATCTTCGGCAGATGTAAGAAAAATATTCATTAGAACTGGAGTGCCTGAATTCAATACTCGCTCAAGTTTCTCTCCCGTCTTCCAAGCTGTGGTTTGGAATTTTTTCAGCTCCTCGCAGTCGATGTTAATCCCAAGATTTAAAGTTGGATCAAACAAGTCCTGCACGCAAAGCTGATGGTTTTCATCTCCCGTGTTGAGTTTTTGTTTCAATACTTCCCCATTGTGACCAAAGAGAAGTTTCGTAGCAAAATCGTCGGGTAACAAGTGTGTATTTTGTGGAACTAGATGCTCTTTCTTAATAAATTTTCCATACCACAGGGAAACTAGGTTATCCTTTAGGCTTGCGATGCCAAAGCGTTGTAAAAAATCTTGAAGTAAGCTCAGAGCACTTAAAGTCATTATTGATTTATCCTCCATTAGCATAGTACTTGGCTGAGGAAGTTTTGACTTGTCTGTACAAAACGATAAATCTATTCCTTCATGAATTGCAGTTTTTTCGTGGGGTTCAGTTTGAAGTTTGGTCAAAGTTGGAATTATGTTACGGTTTGTCAAGTGAAAAATCATAAGTAAAACTGACAAACGTCCTCGGTTATCCTTGTTTTCCGGTACTGAGTCAAAAATCTTGTTTACTGAGGACCAATATCTTGCAAGAGCCAGAAGAGGGCGAACTCGGGGGTCCAGGGTACAGAGAAATTTAATAAGTACTGCCTCTTGAACAATGGCATATCCGGATAGCCTTATACAAACTTTTACTCCAGATTCAACGTGTTCAAAGCTTATTCTTTCCGCAGTTTTGGATACTTTGCAACAAAATCTAAGGTTGTCTGCTTCTGATTTCAACACCTGAAATACTTGTGTCCAATGCTGAGTTGAGTTTGTCTCCCAAGGTTGTTTTTGAGTAGAAAATACATTATCTGAAAATGCATATAAATAATCAAAACTATTTTTCTGCAATTTCAAAATACGTCACGTCACATGAAAACTAAATTATCAAATAAAATTATAAACTTACCAAATAAATCAACATATACATTCACAGGATCATCACTATCGCCAATTCCAACGAAATCCATTCCACAGGGATATACCGTACATTTTGGATACCTAGAGAAATATTCATAATTTTTATCTGAAATTATTCCTACGGCACAATGTCTTTTAAAATCAACTTGAGGAATTAAAAGATTAGGTAAACATACCTAGCTTTTATAAGGGTCAACAATTCCTCCACAAGTTTGAATCTCCCGTCCAAGAATGGTTCTGAGAGTAAAATATTCTTGCAAAACGCATCCAATTGATCTTCAATGGACATATCCGACAAGCTATTTGCTAAATGTTGAATCATATTCATGCTAAACAGGTCGTGTTGTGGTTCATCCTCATTATTTTGTTGATTATCCTCCAAAGCTCCATTCTCTGAAGTAATGTTACCCAGTTCCTCTTGACCTTGACCCGCGTTGGCACCCATGCCCGACTCATTATGCTCATTATCGTCATAGGTCGCTTGTAAGGATCCAAGTGCACTCCCTTCATCATTCGCATCCCAATATTCCGTCGCCAACAACCCAATCCCTGTCTTTTGTGAATCACTCCCACCCCCAGGTTGTGAAATACTTTGCTCATATTTACGACGGAAATATATTGAACGACCCTGAACTTGGTGGACGGCTCGTTTCTGCTGAGATAGAATTTTATTGGCTGGTTCACTGCAAGATAGAGTCATTGTTAATTTTTTCTACTAATATTTAACTATGCATATTTAAAAATAAATACTTACGGTGTCTCATATTTCACAAAATAATACTCAGTCTTTCTCTCATCTTGCTGTTTAATGAAATCCAAAAGTGTTCCAAATTTTCCGAGATAAGTCACAAACGCATGATCATCAATCCCATTGACTTCCGTGACTTTCAGACAACAATCCGCATCCTCTGTCCAGGCCTCGTGACCGAATGGATTGTCCGACAGATTCCCTCCAACTTTATCTTGGTGTGACTCCGAGGTCAGATGAGTTAACCAATAGTCGTATGAACTGGACCATAGATCGCACGCCATGCATTTCAGAGGTCGACCTGGACCTCCTCCGACACTACCACTGCCCAACAACATCCTTTCCTAGAAAAGGCAGCAATTGGTAACAAAACAACAATAAAATAACTTTACAAACCTGTGAAACAGCAATATCAGGTTCTTCACACCCACCCCGTGTTAACAAAGGTTGACCTTGACCCTGATCCTGATGAGGAAGGACATTTGCGGAGACTTTTTTTGCAAATTTTTAATTAACTTAGTCTTGAAAGCAAAAGTGACTGTGGATAACTTGCAATTCGGCGTCTACTGGATGGAGATTCAAGAAATCTCCCAAACTGGAAACTGTCTCAATCTCCCCAGTCACTTTTTTGGTACAAGTAGAAGAAAATTCATGCAGAATTTTTGCATCATTTTTGCATCTTCAGAAATCATGAGATTTTCAAACTTGACTTTGGCCTTTGTGACATGTAATTGCATAACTTGTAATGTTCTAACAACTCAAGAGAACTATCTACTGGGTGGCTAGTTGATAGTTATTGATTTGAATGGCGTAGTTTTATTGTTGTACAAGGAACTTCAATTGTATTTATGAATTGGCCATGAAACTGAATTTATGGCTCAATTATTCCCTGATTGAAATTGAGTAGTTGTCATTAAGCTGGCATTAACGTGTATTACATTAATCGTTACAACTTTCTCATATCGACAGTATTCGAAAGTAATGGATTGGTTTACAAAGTTGGAATTTTGAGAAAATAGTTGAAAATGGAAACAGTAAAATTGTTTGAAAAACTACAATTTCATATTGGGTTCATACTTACCGTAATATTTTGTACAGTAATTGAAAATTGCGGTGGGGAAGGTGGTCATAAAAACATTTTGACAACGACGCAAACACCAGGGATTGTAACACCGAGTATGTGATTTTCACAATTTATTGTGAAAGTTATACTTTAATTTTAGGTGTACAGTTGATACAACATTAATTTCAGCTACTCGTAAAAATCTGGATTATGACGCGATTCGTGACAAACTGTCCGAGCTTAAGTTTGCAGTCTTGGACGGATTGAATTCAATTAAAGAGGACGCATCGGCGGACAAAGAAAATACACTAGCCGGTCGGGCTATTGTTGAAATGATTAACAAGGGACAAGCCATTGTCGCCCAATTGTCAGCGATAGTAGAAACCCAGGCAAAGAAATATGATTGGCCTTCGTGATATTGATTGATAAGTAGTAAATTAATATACAAAATTTCTCCAGGCAAAGGAAAAGACTCTAACCAAAACGTCTGCAAAGATTGAACTTCGAAAAATGGAGAAAGAAATTTATGATTTAAAAAATCGGATTGTTGAAGAGGTACAAAAACTGGGTTCGAACACTGTCATCAAAATTCTTAAAAAAGCAATGGATTGTTATCACCGTGTTTTAAAACTCGTTGGTGAGATATCTGATTTGTTAGACGACTAATTGTGGTAATAAATATTGTATAATTTTGTATTTGAAGTTGTGTTTCCGACTTTTATTTAACTTCAACTAATTGCTCCACCATATTGGGGGCAACCCATTTCCAAAATTTTAGAATGTACTCGTTCAAACAATCCCGTTTCACTGGGCTATCCTTGTCCAACTTTAAAAGTTTTATGACAAGGCTGAAAAATAATCCGAATACAATTGTTCCCAGCACTCCAATCATGTGAAACAAAAGGTAGGACGTAGAAACGAACTTGATGTATTGGGAATCATTCTGGTGACGCATTTTCCAATCAAAACCTGGTGCGTAGGAGTGATTCAAGTGTTTCAGATTATCTAAGTCATCACCGGATAAGTATGCAGAACAGTTTTGAGTCGAAACGGATAAAGACTGGTCTGGCAATTGTTTATTCATTCCGGCAATGGAGGAGCCAATGGTTAACAATCCAGTCAAAATGAAGGAAGACATGACGCCCAGAAAAGCTCCCTGTGATAAATTGGAAGTGTGATTTGAGAGAAATTATTTCGCAGTGTTTTTTAATACCTTCGAGTTAGCGAAGGGAAATATAATTCCGAGTGCAAAAGCGCCAGTTGTTGGCCCCATGATCATGCCCCCAAGAGAGATGGCGACCTACACTTCCAGAAACTACTTATTTCATGTTCTTGGTTAAAGAAGACTTCACGAGATTAATTTATGAAGGAAAACTAATTAGTAATTACTGGATAAATGTTGCCCAATTTTTGAGCGATGAATACAAATCCAAATGAGAGTATCCCAGAGATCACTGAAACCATTCGAGACACTTGGAGAAGGGCTGTGTCGCTTACACCGGGCCTAAACTTTTTCACGTAATCTTCCGTTATTACAGCTGCCAAGGCGTTGAGTCCACTGGATACCGTGCTGTACGATGGATAAATTCAAGAAAAATATGTTATTGGTGATTACGACAGGACGCCATTTTTATGACACAACATTATTTTACCTAAGCGATGCACAAGTTATCCCAGCTACAAAGATGCCTAAGTATGAGATTTTAGTTTATGTAGTCGTCCATTTATTTAAAACATTCTTAATAATATCGTTCACTAACCTGGGAGTCCCTTGTAGTCGCCGAGAATGTCCATCACCAGAAACGGAATTGTTTGATCCGAAGACTCCACTAACTACAAAATGGATAAGTATTTTTCGGACAATAGTAAGTAGATATATCCAAAGTTGTATGTATGTAACTAACCTTTGCCGAATATGGGTCACAATTAAAATATTTTCCCAAAATAATCAACCCACTCAAGAACACACAAGTCATCATTGTAGTTAAAGCCAAGTAATTGATAAGGATGGCTCTGTTTTGTTGGTATTACAAAAAATACAAACAATAAAAATTTCTACCAACTGGTATTAAAATTACAAACTGCAGTTTTTTTTACCGTCTCACAGTTTTCAAATCTGGCATGGACGAGTAGCGTTGAATGTTTGCTAAAAAAGTTAAAGTATATACATAAAGATCCTTGAGTTCAGGCCTCCAGTTTGATACCTTGAGTTCCAGCAAAAAAGTTAAGGTACATAAAGAAACCTCCAAAAACAATTGACCAAACGGTATGTCTTGTTCGTGGATCCGTATCAAACCTACAATTTAATGACATATCGTTGCCCATCTTTTATATAATATTTATAAAATAAATGGTAGAAGACATTAACACCTTAAAAATTCCACGCGATTTGTTTCTTCAAGTTTTTTCCAGATTGATGAAAATCCTTCATCTGAAAATCCTTTTATATTAATTGCCAACATGGATCCAACCATAATTACGGCTTGTAAAGCGTCTAACAAATGTAACATACGATTCAATTTGAAATACATCAGGTCAATGTAAATTAACGCTAAATAAGGTACCTGTCATCAAAACTGCTCGAAAACCTCCGATTGAGGAATAAAATATACACACGGCAAATATTATTCCAACGGATAAGTTCACATCAAATCCAGTAACTTTAAAGTAATAAACTTGTTTTAGATATTATTTATAAAAATAGCCTGACTTTCCATACACTACAATCAGGAACCTTGATTAAGTGCCAGACTAGGTCCGTAAACAACAAGGGAGCAATACATAATCTGCAAGAAATGGTTCAATTTTTAAGAATTAACTCCCCAAAAGATCTCAAGCATTTTGAAATATTCAAAACAATCTTTTACCAAGTATATGATGTTTATAATGGAGACGACGTAGCGTACTAAAGAATTGAAGCGAATTTCTAAATACTGCATGAAAAATTGGTCAGTGTATTTTGGCCTATGATTCATTTTCGTAAATTTTCAATGAGGTACCTCGTAGGACGAAGTAAGTTGCATTTTAAAGTAGACGGGTGCGAAAACGTAATAAAGCACAAAAGTCATTGGGACGAAGGAAATTATCACGGTCAGATATTGGGTCCCATATAAATAAACTTCCATCGGATTCCCGAGCATCGCAATCGCCGATATAAAACTAATCCATTCGTTTGTAATTGTGTTATTCTGTTGTTCATGGAAAAGCTTAAATTTTTTACAAACCTACACATCAGGGATAAGGCTACTGGAAGTGCGGACATCTGCCTACTTCCTGTATGAAAACTAAAATCATATATTATCATGCTAAAAACATGTTTTGAACTAACTTTGAGATTTCTCAATTTCACAAACCCATCAAATACTCATCATTGCTGTGTTCTTTCCGTTTGAGTACTCCATAAAAAAGACCCACTCCCGTTGATAACAGAAGAACAATGGAAAATACCAAATACTCCTCCCATCCAAACTTTCCTCGCAGCTCTTCAGAAAAATTTCTGTCTTCATCATTTAGACCAATAACGAAGGCGGAGTTTGTCATTCTTAGGAACTACTTTTTCTCTAATTCACAAGATTTTTGAAATGATGCAACAGAGTGTTTACCAAAATAATGCAAAAAAATGGTAAAAAAAATTAAAATCCCTTAAAAATCGGGATCGGGAGTCCAGTTCTGAATTACAATGTGGTACTAATGTGATAAGTAATGTCAGGATTACAGAATTATAATCAGCATTCATGTGTCAGATAATGATTGACTTTGATTTGTATTTAAAGATTTGCTTTGTAACCTCACACACCAACTTTATTGTTGTCTCATCATAATTTCATAGGACATGTTAATTAGTTCTTTACATAATAATACACAATATATATTTTTTTGCAAGATAATGAATTGCATTTCCATTCATCGACATATTTATTTAGCTTGTTCAGGGGGAGGAGGCGACGATTTCTTTTTCGGAACAACTTCCTCGGACACAGACTCCGAATCAACATTTGTACTCTGGACTGATTCCTCCACAGTTGGAGGAATAGCTTCTTCTGCAGTTTGTTGGGTTTTTACGTTAACAGGTATTTCAAGATTATTTGCATGCGCATTTATAACTTTGTTCAAATGGATGCATAGCTTCTTCCGCCTCCAAAACTTCCCGATTATACACCCCAACGATGTCGTCACCCACTTTAAATAACTGGAATTTTGAAATGTTCAAACTCATTTTAATTCTAATTGCGTGTGGAGTATGTTAAACTTTTGGTAAAAAAAACAAACCTCGGATTCGCTATTTAAATGATCAAACATTTTAAGCAATTTAGCCTGAAAAGGTTCCCATTGTTTCAGATCTCGCCGAACGCCGTCTAGGGACTCAGCTGAAGTTTTGTCAAAGGCAAGAATTTTTTCTTCAATTTGTTCTTCAATTTCTTCATCCGTTTCATCTTCTTCTTCCTCGTCTTCCTCATCTTCTGCTTTTGAAGAAACAACTGGTTCCAATTCAGTGTTTTCATCAGTGGTCTCNGCAAGAATTTTTTCTTCAATTTGTTCTTCAATTTCTTCATCCGTTTCATCTTCTTCTTCCTCGTCTTCCTCATCTTCTGCTTTTGAAGAAACAACTGGTTCCAATTCAGTGTTTTCATCAGTGGTCTCCTCGTTTTCAAATTCATCATATTGAACTGGTTGTTCTTGAGGAATATCAACAGGAGTCATCACCGGTTCGACAATGGGTTCAAATTTTGTTTCCGCATTGTGATCATGTTTTGAGGCTGGTGATGCTGAAAGTCGTGGAAAAGCAGCACCTTGATTACTTATCCCTCGTTCCAATTCGTCAATGGCCACTGCACGAAACAACACCGACTGTTTAATGTTACATTAAATCTTGACAAATTAAACGGAAACCCAAATCTAACCGTTATGGCCTGGCCAAGATTTGAAACTTTTCCCAGAAGGGTCATCTTCAAAAGGATTGATTAGAGTGAGCGGTGGCATTTTTAGCTTGGGATTAATTAGTGCGTTGTAGTCAAATTTGCCGAGTCGTTTAATAATTTTGTTGACACTACATGAAACAATGGTGTAAATGCTGCCAGTTAAATTTATGCAATACAACACTAATCAACCACATACCGATAAATTGGGTGTTTATAAATGTCCTGCATATCAGGAGTGTCCGGAACGGGAATGTATCTGCATTAAATTCAATTTAAATTTTATTTTAATTGCTTACATTTTTCCAATGAAAAACAATTATGTTTAGTAGTACCCATCAATTGCAAGTTTTCTATATCGCTGCTGTTCTGCCTTCATTCTTAAATGGTTCCTTTTCACCCATTCCTTTTCTGACACTACATGAAACAATGGTGTAAATGCTGCCAGTTAAATTTATGCAATACAACACTAATCAACCACATACCGATAAATTGGGTGTTTATAAATGTCCTGCATTTCAGGAGTGTCCGGAACGGGAATGTACCTGCATCAAATTTAATTGAAATTTAATTTTAATTACTTTCATTTTTCCAATGCAAAACAATTATGTTTAGTAGTACCCATCAATTGCAAGTTTTCTATATCGCTGCTGTTCTGCCTTCATTCTTAAATGGTTCCTTTTCACCCATTCCTTTTCGTCCTCTGCATCCAGTCGATTTTCGAGTGATCTCATCCAGTCATGATCCATTAACTGGACTTTATCTGATCCCATAAGTCGCTCTAAACGGGAGACAACTCGTGCGGGTGCATCATTATCCCTTAAAACCAGACATTTTGTGAAAATGATTTTGACATACAGCGAATTTGCATAAATTTCATATTTAGGTGCTCACAAATGAAAAATGAGTTTTCGTTCATATTCTTCAATGGGGGTCAGTTTGACTCGCATTGTATCCGGTTTAAAATTCTTTCCGAATTTTCCTCTCCCGTGAGAAGACTTTTTCTTTTCAACGTCAACATTGGATTTTTTCTTTTCCTCATCCCCACCATCCTTTTGGCGTACAAGAGAGATGTCACTTGCTCCCATAGGTTTGTGAATGGATGTGCCTGATTTTTTGTTTGATATTATTGATGTAGTGGATCCTATTTGAATCGTTGAAGTAGATCGGCTTCCTGCAGAACTAGCCATTTTATTTTCGTACGAATTTTAAGAGACAAAAAATAAGAGAAAGTAAAAGCGTGTTTTTTTTGTTGTCGATGTCCTCACTCAGGTTTGGGAATTTTGGGACTTTAGCTTAGGTTCGGGTCAGACTTGTATTTGCTCCTTTGTAACTTCGGGTTTTGATTTTATGAACATTTTCATTTTTCATTGCGTTTATTCTGAGATCCGTTCGCTATAGGAACTTTGCTTTAGAACCAAATCGCAATGGTATTAATCGGGTGCCCAATTTTTTTAACATCACGCTCTGGGTCGTGGTTATTGCAAATTGCAATTAAAATCGGCCTCTTTCTTTTGATGAAATGTTTCAGCCCCAACAAATAATATGCTGCGAATTTGTTTTGGTTTATTTCTTTTATAGCCATATCTATGCTTAGCTCTAAATTGCGCTTGGCTGGACCGGTTTCTTGCTAGCGCAAATTGTAAACAAACTAATAATCCGGTGCAAAATCATAAATGAGGACAA